>CM076570.1:718243530-718441030 GCA_034641835.2 Pinus albicaulis | reverse complement strand
ATAAAGAACAAGAAAAACAGTAATACAATGGAACATAAAGGAATAATGGAAGAAAAACATGCCCACAAAGAGACACCAAGATTGGTCGGAGACCAAGGAAAATCCTCACAAGGGGGGAAACCTAGAAATATTCTTCTTTTTCTATTGGATTTCATAAATTTTTCAACTGAGATACAAAGTAAAAATTTAGAGATATACATAAAACAATGATACTACCCACTTCTCATAATTAGAGTTTCACTTCAAAGGTATTGGTGACAAGGTTTTTGCACATATCTCAATGATGTCATTACTACTTTATAATACAACATATGATCATACCAATACTTATATACAATATCATATGCTATACAAAAAAATTCCATACATGTTTCCTATACTAATTTTTCTAAGATTTCATATCACTGATATGATGTGGCATACTACATTACATATATATCTAAATCTAGACTTTAGTCCTCATCATGTATCCATTGGATAGATCATAGAGTAACAGGTTTTATTGTCACATATATAAACTATGATACCAACCTAATCATAAGTTGAACCCATATCTAGAACTTACGTATAGCACGGGAGAATGCCATACATATCATACTAACTATGAATCTATGCCATACCAATATCTATGCTTCACTACCATATTAATACACAAAATACAAAGGAACCATAATGCAAATATTTGAATAGAGGATACTACCTACAAGACTTGATGATTATTTTGACCTGAATTTACTAATATTGTTGGAGATTGACATATCACAACCATACTCTAAGAGCTGAGGACATATGTTACTATGCCAAGACTATGCACATAAATGAGACTGCAATGACCATATGTATGGAGTGATGCAAACAATCATATACTCACACAAATATCATACTTATATAGGGAATGAAATGAAAATATTATATCCAACTGGTAAATATGATGCCAATTGATTGATGTCAAACCATACAGTATATGTGAATCCAATAGAGAATATAGATGTGATGTTATTTGTGTGATGACAATTGAGTGAGTGTTGTGCGATGACATATGAATGAGATTTATGTGTGTTAACAATTGAGCGAGATCCACCACGAGCGAGATGCGATAGCCATTGATATTATTTGAGAAATGATGTGAATATGAAAGAGAATTATCCTAACATAGATATGTAGTAAAATGTGAGAAATGTACCTTATGAGTGTGAGAATAGAAGAAAGATCGAAACCGAATCACAGATATTGACCTGAGACAAATCGATCTTGATTGATACTCAATGGAGGATATTGTGGTAGTGTATTTGGCACATGGGCAGATGGAACACACTATGATTAATAGGGAGGATGCTTTCCTACAAGCAACTAACAGGTCAAAGTGGTTTTTCAAACATTAGTGGAACAAGTTCAACATGTAATAAGCTAAGTTAAATGGAAACAAAACATGCTACATAAACAAAGAAACAAAAAAAAAATCAACATGCACAAGAAAAATGCTCAATAGTGCAAACACACTAATAACTCAACAATGGATAGCTACCTCCCTTTATTAGGTGTTGATGGTAGTAGAAGATAGAATTATAAATCTCTTGTAGTGGATCCTTTGTGATATAGAGCTCCAATATCCAAGAAAAGGGGTTCTCTTCCCCTCAAGTTTTCAGCAAGCCTCTCTTCCCTCTCAAAGGATGGTAGATCAACAAACATGTGGTGAACTCTTCTCTTCTAGATTGAGGTGTTGGATGGCCAACTACTGAATCCTTCCAATCCTCTTACTGCTGCAAATGACAAGCTGGTTTGATGAGGAGCAATTTGGCTAGCATAACAATGCGTCTCCCATTTCTCTTCCCATGGTTGACTTTTATAGAAAAATTTCAAAAATTTCCCTCCTTTTATTTTTACAAGATGGATGTTGAGACAAGAGTGGGGCTATGATTCCTTTGTGTGTTTTACTAAAGCCTCAAGGTGTCTCCAAGGCGACTATAATTGGTTAGCTTGAGTGAGAATCTTTTTCTCCAAGTGTGCCAAGTGGTCACGGATGGTAACATTCCACATCCTCAGGACCGTGTGGATATTGTATGGATAACCGCAATGTTATTTGTGGCTATCAAAGAAAAATCTGCAATGATCGCCCAGGGCTAGTGCTTCCTATGCGCGGTGAAAAAAATTTCCTGCTGACCGTAGGAAAAGTTAAAATTTTCAGCTCTTGTAATGTATTTCTTCCCTGAAAAACTTTATTTGTAAATTTTTCTTTACATTTTCTAATGTATTTTTCATGTACGATTTTTCAGTGTTAACAATTTCCCCCTAATGTACAAGGTCTAGGAAGAACTGTATAGCTGAAATACATTATAGTTTCTTTTTCTGTGTAGTCCTTTGTGAGAGAAAGAGAGTAACTTGCTTGAAAACTGAGGTTGGAGACGCCATGAGTAAAAAGAGACATCATGCTTTGTTGGAACCCTACAAGATATAGAATGAATAAAATATTTCTATAATGCGGGCATGTCCCATGCTCGTAATGTTTTGACTAGTTAAGATTATTTGATATATAGATGATCTGTTTATGTCACTTTTGTGGTAGTGACCTGTTGTTAGGTGATGAAGATGGTTTTTGACGCCCTCAGGGGCATTTTTTCTTTAAAATAAGGTTGAATGTGGTGCCCACACGCATAATATTGCTATGGCATGCTTTTTTTAGAACAAATTCTCTTTGTATGCATGGGTCTCTAACTGTTGGGGACCTTCTCGTGTAAGCATTGCTGAAAGAGATGCTTATCAAGTCACGGGTCTTCGATAAATTCTGACAGAGTGCAACGATTATGAAGTATGATACCATCTTGACATTAAATTTTATGGTGAATTCAAATATCAAGAGGATTGATGACATCAATGGGCAATGATGATTCCCATAGTGCCATCCGGGGATGCCCCTATTGAGGAGGGGAGTCATCCAAGGTACTACCTCTTTCTTGAAAAATGTTTGCTATGGTCGAAACTTTTGTCTCAAGGGGTCCTAACCCAGGTTTAGGGTTAAGGTTTTCCAACAAACCCTTATACTACTAGCCCTTTCGGAAATGACCTACTTGCATAGACCAAGGTCTCACCTGAAGCAGTATGGAAGGGTGCTAGAACCAGGTTTCTGCACCCTGAGAGAGAGAGTAGGTAAGTCGAGGCAGATCTGTGTTATAACTTACTAGGTTCGTACCGAATGAGTCTATTCGCAACATTTTTAATAGTGTAATCAACATATAACCATAACAAAGCTAGTAGATCTAATCAGTTATAGTCACATCCATGTGCACATTACCAAATATCATAACAGATTACTATAATCATAGCCAATATTAGATCACAGATATACTTATGCTAATTCTAGAACATAGATACATTTTGCAACTTAAATAGGCGTCACAGATGCGCTTCAACAGTAAACATAACCAATTCAGATAACACACAAATACTTTAACGATACTTCGCATTCATTAACATTTAGATCCTCTTATAACCAAAACGCAGCCAGCGCACACAGCCTAATGGGGTCCGCACACAGCAGGACTGAATATCTCCACGTACACAACCAGCACGAGTCCTTACCCAAAACAACCCAAAACAGTTCTAACAGTTCACACGTAGCATAAATATATCAACTTTCTTATCTACTAGACCCAACTATATATCTATTTATAACAACTTATCCTTTATTATCCGATGGTCCGGAAAATGTGGTTTGCGGACCTTAGAGCTACCGTTTAACCCATTACAAACATTAGGGGCTTTGACCCACCCCAAAACCCTTACGCACGACCGAATTTAAGAAAATTGTACCAAAAATGTAGGTTAGGGAACCCCATTCCAACAGGCCCCCAACATAATCTTTTGGCTCGTCCCGAGTCACTGCAGCCATGGGTTATCCATATTCGCCTGTAGCTGCTTGATTGCCTCAACCAGCAGGGGCAACACTCCTTCGCTCTACGCAGCAGCATTCTGAGAATTTTCCACCAACTTCTATGACGTTGGACCCTCTGTAGTAGTGGTGACACTCCCCAAAGTATGGTTCAGCTGCTTTACTACGATATCGATGTCCTGAGAGAGCTTGAGGGCTTCATCGACCCAAGGCTTAAGGTGGTTGCTAAGGACATTTTTTTTCTGGTGGAGCTCTTCAATGTCGTGTCTCAGCTTATGGCTGGTATGCAGTCATGCCAAGTGTTGAGCGGGGATCAGAGTAGGCATAGTGGATTCCAGCTACTCAAACTCTTCTTCCTTCTGTTGCAGTGTTTGAGTCAGTTCGCGTAGGAGAAGATCCTGTTCCACCTTAGTCCACAGTTGCATAGTTGTCTTCAACAATCCTGCACCCTAAGAAATCTGATCTGTGATGACATTAGTGGCCTCTGTGACTAGTGCGGCTCGCTAGGACCTTACCTATGGTGGCGTTTTTTTGCTGTAATTTAGCATGCAAGGCCACAATCTGTTGTTCCATCTCTGATTTGACCACCTAGATCTCGATCCTCGAAGCCTTGAGTGCTGCAAAACGCCCTTCAATCTTGGCCTGGGGGGTGGAAGAAGCCAGGATATATTCAGTGACATCTACGTAGATCCTACTGATTAGGCATTCCAACTCTGTCTACTGCGTAGTGTCAAGGGTACATGCAGCCTATGCCTGGGATACTTCAACAGTTTTCTCTTCTCTCGTCTGCTCAACTGTACTGAGCTGTTGGTGTACTCAGCGGTCCCTGTGTTGAATTTATTCGAACAAGGATGCGTGGAGGACCTGTAATGGTTCATTCGGCAGGCGGGCTAGGTCCAATTGTACCTCTATGCAGGCCTGGACTTGTGCTCCTAAGTCGGGTGGAATCAGCATGAGGGTTGCACCTGGCAGAGAGTAGAGGCGAATTTCTGTCGTACTGATCAATGCACTGTTGGTTGCTGGGGCTGACTGTGCCTGGATCATACTTGTTTGTAAGGTGTCAGTCTTCAGCTATAGAGCCCGGAGCTCAGCCTAGAGGGTGTTGACCATGGCCTTCTACTGCTCTTCCAGAGCCAGCCATATATCTTCTGTAGCAAGGGTCACTGTGTCCGCGACCTGCTCCAGGTCCTCCTCTAGCAAAGTAACTCCTACATCTTCTTTCGGCCATTGAACGTGTTGCTTCTTCTGTGGTCCCTTAATAGGGTCACCAGTCCGTTTCATACCTCAAGGGGAGTCAACACCTCCCACATCCAGACCCTCTGTGCCCAGATCCTTCTGCGAATCCTTTTGCGAACCCTTCTGTGAATCCTTCTGTGAACCCTTCTATGCTTCCAAGTCCACTTCCTTCCCAGTACTCTTACCCTTTCCTCTGGTCTCCTTGGTAGTGGTGGGTGGGGTGACCTTTGTGGTGCTCGTACCTGCAGTGTCCTTCGTTCCTGACTTGAAGTCGAGCTTCCAGTGCGGAGGCCAACTAATAATAATGCAGTCAATCTCCTCATCCACGACCATGTATCGGAGTGATACCTGTAGGTTATGTCTCTTCATTTTTCTGGATAATATAAATGAAGGACTAGCTGTTCGGGGTGGACGTAGCCCAAATTGGGTGAACCATGTATATCTGTGTCTCTCTGGTTTTATGTGTTTTGTGTGCTTGTGTTTTCCGCATATTTTATGTGTTGCATTGCTCTGTAATATATAATTTTATAACAACTGGTATCAGAGCCGAAGGTCTATTTGGCTGATAAACTCGCAGGAAAGAAGGGTTCCTGGTTCAAGTGGGAGCAATGGCGGAAGATGGTAAATTTAGGGTCAAGAAATTTAATGGCCAAAACTTCTCGCTGTGGAAGATGCAAATGAAATATTATCTTTATCAGAAATATTTGTACCTACCATTGAGTGGAAAAATAAAGAAGTCGAAGACTATGAAAGACTCAGAATGGGATATTCTTGATAGAAAGGCACTCGGAATAGTATGGTTGTGTCTCGCGGCATCAGTAGCCTTCAATATTTCGAAGGAAACAACAACAGAGGGTTTGATTAAGGCGTTGGAAAAACTATATGAAAAACCCTCGGCCTCAAACAAGGTATTTCTTATGGAACGTTTATTTAATATGAAGATGTCGGAAGGTGGATCTGTTGCAGACCATTTAAATGATTTTAATATAGTTACCAGTCAGTTAAGTTTTGTAGGGGTAAACTTTTATGATGAAGTTAGGGCTCTTTTATTTCTGTGCACATTTCCAGAAAGCTGGAATGGTTTAGTTATGGCCATTAGTAACTCTGTCTCTGGATCTAGTACTTTAAAGTTTGATGATGTTATCGGTGTTATCCTTAGCGAGGAAATGCAACGGAAAAGCTCTGGTGAGACATTGGGTAATGATTTGAGTGCAGAGTATAGGGGAAGAAGAATGGAAAGAGGAAAGAGCTCGGGATATCGCAGTAAATCAAGGAAAGACAGATCCAAGTCCAGATCAGGGATAGTGTGCTGGAAATGCAGAAAGAAAGGACACCTGAAGAAAGATTGTAGATCTCGGAAGGGAAAAGAAGGATACACACAGCAAGAAAACGATCATGAAGAAAATGTGACAGGTGATGTGTTACAATATGCCTTGATTCTTTCTTTCGAAAATGTTACTGATTCCTAGGTAGTAGATTAAGGGGCTTCATTCCATGCCACACCTGATAAGAAATATTTTCATGACTATGTTCAAGGAGATTTTGGACAAGTCCATTTGGGTGATGATAAACCTTGTAAAATTGTTGGAATGGGTAAGGTTCTTGTAAAAAAACAGAATGGAAACCAATGGCTATTAAAGGAGGTAAGGCATGTTCCAGATCTAAAGAAAAATATGATTTCAATAGGGCAGTTAGGCAGTGAAGGTTGTGTGACAACTTTCACAGATAAAACCTGGAAGGTCAGCAAAGGAGCCCTAGTAATAACAAAAGGCGAAAAGGTTGGTACATTGTATTTCTGCAATGGTATTTCTAACTCTGTTAATGCTTTAACTTCCAAAGGAGTAGATGAAGCATTATGGCATCATAGGCTCAGAAACATGAGTGAGAAGGGGATGAAGATTCTTCACTCAATAAATCTGTTGCCAGGTTTGAAGAATGTTGATTTGGATTTCTGTGAGAATTGCATTTATGGAAAACATAAGAGAGTCAGATTTCTCAGAGTTGGGAAAGAAAAGAAGAGCGAAAAATTGGAGCTTGTGCATACAGATGTATGGGGACCTGCTCAGGTATCATCTCTCGGTGGCTCTCGTTATTATGTTACTTTTATTGATGATGCAACTAGAAAAACATGGATTTATTGTATTCAGAATAAATATGATATATTTGATACTTTCAAGAAATGAAAAGCTTTGGTTGAGATTGAGACAGGAAAGAAGTTGAAGTGTCTCAGATCAGACAATGGAGGTGAATATTGCAGCAAAGAGTTTGATAGGTACTGTTCAGAGCATGGAATTCGTAGAGAGAAGACAGTTCCAAGAACACCATAAGAAAATGGTGTGTCAGAAAGGATGAACAGAACAATCATGGAGCGTGCAAGGTGCATGAGATTGCATGCAGGATTTCCTTTACAATTTTGGGCAGATGCTGTAGATACTGCTGTTTATCTAATAAATAGAGGGCCTTCAAGTTCCTTGGATGGTGGTATTCCGGAGGAAGCATGGACAGGTAAAAAGGTAAACTACTCTTTTTTAAAGCCTTTTGGTTGTGAGGCCTTTGTCCATATTAATAAAGAAAACAGAACAAAGCTTGAGGCAAATCAAAGAAATGTACCTTTATTGGATATGGTGCTAATGATTTTGGTTATCGCTTATATGATTATGAAAATCACAAAATCATTAGGAGTAGAGATGTAATATTCAATGAAAAGGTCCTGTATAAGAATCAGCTGCAGGAAAAGAAACAGGAAAAAGAAAGCAAAGAATACACGGTTCTTGATGAGATCACTGAAAAAGTAAAGGTGCCTGAAAATAATCAACAACCACAGCAGCAGCAACCACCACAACAGCAACAGGCACCTCAAACACCTGAAAGTGGTGTTAGAAGATCTACCAGGATAAGTAGACCCCCTGAACGATACTCTCCTTCATTGTATTATTTATTGTTGACTTATTCTGGTGAACCTGAATGTTATGAAGAAGCAATGCAGGTTGAAAGCAGGAAGAAGTGGGAGCTAGCCATGGAAGAAGAGATGGACTCCTTAATGCATAACCAGACTTGGGACTTAGTCAGGTTGCCTGCAGGTAAAACTACATTACAGAATAAATGCGTTTACAGGCTGAAGGAAGAAGATGGAGGAAAACAAAGGTACAAAGCTAGACTTGTGGTGAAGGGGTTTGTACAAAAGAAAGGTATAGATTTTGATGAGATATTTTCTCCTATTGTTAAGATGACTTTAATCAGAACTATTTTAAGTCTTGTAGCAGCGGAAGATTTACATCTTGAACAGTTAGATGTAAAGACAACATTTATCCATGGAGATTTGGAGGAAGAGATCTATATGCATCAACCAGAAGGATATGAGGTCAAAGGGAAAGAAAAAATAGTGTGCAGGTTAAAGAAGAGCTTATATGGCTTAAAATAGGCTCCAAGGCAGTGGTATCTAAAGTTTGAAAAGTTTATGTCTGAACAAGGTTATACTAGATGTCACTCTGATCATTGTGTTTATCTAAAAAAGAAAAATGAGGGCAGCTATATTATATTGTTATTGTATGTAGATGACATGCTTGTTGCAGGGTCTAACATGCAGGAAATAAATGTTCTCAAAATAAAATTGGCAAATTCATTTGCAATGAAGGATTTGGGAGCTACAAAATAAATCCTTGGTATGAGAATAACTAGAGACAAGAAAAATCACAAATTAACACTGTCTCAAAATGAGTACATACAAAAGGTGTTGAAAATATTTAATATGCAGAATGCAAAACTATTTAGTAGACCTTTTGCTAGCCATTTCAAACTTAGTAAGGAGATGTGCCCCAAGACCCAAGAAGAAATGGACTATATGTCTAAAGTTCCATATGCATCAGCAGTTGGAAGCTTAATGTATTCAATGGTCTGCACAAGGCTTGATATTACACATGTAGTGGGAGTTGTAAGAAAGTACATGAACAATCCAGGAAAAGAACATTGGATGACAGTAAAATGGATTCTCAGATATTTGAGAGGTACCACAAATCAAGCATTATGCTTTGGTGGTTCAAACATTTCTCTACAGGGATATGTTGATGTAGATATTGCAGGTGACAGAGATAACAGGAGGAGCACTACAGGATATGTATTTACTGTAGGTGGAACAGCTGTCAGTTGGGTTTCAAAAATCCAAAGTGTTGTTGCACTTCTTAAAACAATGGCGAGTATGTTGCTACTACAGAGGCTAGTAAAGAAATGATTTGGTTACAAAGGTTTATGGATGAATTGGGTAAGAAGCATGATATGGGCACGTTATACAGTGATAGCCAAAGTTCCATTCATCTTGCAAAGAAATAAAAATTTCATTCCAGGACTAAACACATATAGCTCGAGTACCATTTCATACGGTCAGTATTGGAAGATGGAAAGTTGAAGCTGGAAAAGATACACACTAGCCAGAATCTTGCAAATATGGTAACAAAAGTTGTAACCAGGGAGAAATTGAGAATATGCTCAGTTTCAATTGGTCTTCAAGGATGACGATGAAGATGAGAAATAGCCAGGTCCAAAGAGGAGTCATTATCTAGCAAATGAAGTAGCGGTGGAGTTGCTACAATCAGTCTCCAAGTGGGAGATTGTTGGGTGTGGAGCCTGATTATCTTGTTTATTTTGTATCACAGTGTTGGACCCCTATACCTTAATGGGGGCGGCAATGCTGCCCGTAATTAAACACTGCCTGGGGGTCCAGGGGGGGCAACTGCGAATTTATGGAGCCCCCCCCTAGCAGGGGGGTTTCGGGGGAAGCACCCCCGAAGCTAAAAACATATGTAAAATTGCCTTGTAAAAGTAGAGTAATTTCTAGTCAATCTAGGCCGTTCATTAGGCGGATGATCTGACAGTAGAAGTTATGTTTAGTTTAGGGTTTTTTGCCTAGAAGGCAACCCCTCGCTTGTATGAGGGTATTGTATTGCGGCTGTGTATTTTATGTGTATTCTCGCAGTGAGAAACTGATAGGGATACTGTGAGAGAGAATAGAGGATATTACAACGGATCTGCTGTAGGTTGTGTCTCTTCATTTTGCTGGATCCTTCCGACCCATGATCCGCACATTGTGCATTGTAACCTGAAAGGCTGCGATGCTCTTGTACTTATCAAAAATTGTTGGTGAAAAGCATGGTCGGGAATTGATAGCAGCTGTGAGCCCGCTCTGAAATAGGACCCATAAGACTTGATTATCCTCAACATGCTGCGCGTCCTTTGGATCCCACAAGTTCGCGTATCACGCTCCCTTGCACATACCTGGCTTGAGCTTAGGGAGAGCTGAGTCTTCAGGGGCTTCCCATGCGACCAATGCGATGACGAGCAGTAGGCATGAGTAACAAAATGATTTTCCCTGATCTTGGGCCTTGCGCACATTCTCTAGAAATTCGTTTCACAAGAACTGGGACCAGTTGTAGTAGACCCCCTTTTCGCAGCGCCCAGAAAATTGAATTACATACACAGGGGTAGTTGCATCTTGGAATTTGCGCATCATTTTGTAGGCTAACAACAAGGTGCCCATGTGCGCACCGGGGTCGCTGATAGTGCTAATCATGAACCCCCTAGTATTTTCCACATGATAATCCTCACACACCTTATCAGCGATCTGTTGTTCATATTTCTTCTCGATACATTCCATGGGATTCAGCACCTTCATGGGCAGACCAGTGATTCAGTGAATGAGTGATGCGTCTATGGGAATTCTATCTTGTATCCATAAGCTTCCATCATGGACCAGGGCAAGCAACTGGCACACAAGTCAGTCTGTGCTGTTATAGTGGCCAAAATGAGGCATCCACAGCAGGTTTAATAGCTCGGAACCAGCCAATCCGCTTGCCCATGGCATGGGGACTACCTTCAGTATGTCATCCTCCAATACCCTTTTAAGATATAGCTCAGGTGCCAGTTTTGGGAAGGCGTCCAAGATGGCCAGGTCATGGTCATCGAATTTTACCGAGTGGAGCTTACCAAAGGAGTCTCCAATTATGGGGACCTCTCCCGGAATCAGCGAAATTTGCAGATATGTGCGCAGGCCATCGAGATTATTAGGTATGGGCATCAAGGGTATGCGAGGCTGGACATAGGGCAACAACTATTTTATCAGTTCAGCGATCCGGGCCTCTTCCTCAGCAGAAAGAGGCCACTTCAAAGGGTTAGGCGAACGTGCCTCGGGCACCGTTCAGGGGGATTTCACATTCTGAAGGGAGGTGTGGGGCTTCCCTCCAGCCCACTTCACAGGTTTCCCCGACCCTTGGCCTTTTTCCTTCCCTTTCTTCCTTCCCTTGCTCGGCGTGGACATAACCTCCTCAACTTTAGGGGTAGCTTCTAATACTTCATCAGACTCTTTCTCCGTCAAGGCCATGGTCTGGGAAGATTTGGCGAGATTAGACACAGTCATTCTGGAACGAAAAATAAACTCAGGGTGGCTACTATCTGAGGGGGGAGCACGCTCAGATATGAACAAGGCATAATAGTCGTAGACCCTTGCAAAACACAAACTGCTCAAGATACATGGAACCCTCTTCTGAGCTATCCTTCTACTTTTATGGCCTTAGAGATCAACCAATGGTTGGGTGAAGCTTATCAGGAACTTACCATCAAGTAAACGGTAAAAAATATTCGGAAATTGCCTCATTAATTGTTGGCCGCTCATTCCTTTTAACAATAAAATTTTATTTTTACCCAATTTTACTATTCCAACAGCTAGTTTTCGTAGCTTTAGATTACCCCTACGCTTCCATCGCACCTTCTGCGCTTTGAGCACACCCCTACACTCCCAGCGCACCTTCTTCATTTTCGGCGCACCCCTGCACTCCCAGCATACCTCTCCAGGTTTCCAGAACTGCGACCGAACCCTACACATACTATGGTTCTTACTGCATTTATCCCTCTTTCTGCTAGTATCCCACCCCATACAGCTACTCCGGCCATATAGCCATTTGATCCAGTATGGCTTGATCTGGCTTTCATTAACATATCCTGGTACCATATCACCGTGTAGCATGGTTAACCGGACCACTCCTCCATCAGTAATTTATTTTACCATATAGGGACCTAGCCAGTGCTGATAGAACATCCATGGGTGTTTCACAAACTAGATATCGCATAGCAGGACCAATTCTTCCTCCGCAAATGTCTTTTTCCAAATATGTCGATCATGCAATGCCTTATCCCGGGCCTTCTGTACTTGTTGATGGAAGTTATCAATGAAACGATCTTCCTCCAAGGCTACAAGCTGTGCTAACCATTCCTCCATGATATCAAGCTCCGCCATATAGGTAAAGGCTACAATGCATAGGCTAGGAAAAATATACTCCATGGGCATAATGGCCTCCTTTCCATAGACCACCCTAAATGGTGTCTTCCCAGTCAAATTCTTGCAGGTGGTTCGATAGGCCCAAAGAACTGACAGGATTCATACGTCCCAGTCGTTGTGATTGGCATTACAAACCTTGGTCAGTGCCTGCTCCAGGATCTTATTAAAAGCTTCCACAGTGGCATTGGCCTGTGGACGATATAGGGTGCTTTTCGCATGGTGGATCCGAAATTCTTTAGTCAAGGCCTGTATTATTTCATTAACAAAATGCGTACCTCTATCACTCATTCAGATCTTCGAATAGCCAAAAATGGTTAGAATATGCTCAAAAATGAAGTCTGCAGTGGTATCTGTAGTGAAATCCTTCACAGCTTGTGCTTTGGCCCATCTGGTTACATAATCCATTGCAGTGATGATGTTGTGCTCACCTGTCTTCTTTCTTGGTAGGTCGATGGGCCCAACGAAGTCAATGGCCCACTTGTCAAATGCTTGTAGGGCCATTTACGGTTGCAGGGGCATTTTGTCTCTGCACAATGGCCTTCCTGTCCTTTGGCATGTATCACAGCCTTTGCAATAGTCATGAGAATCGCTATACAACGTGGGCCACCATAGCCCAGCTCCTAAGATATTCTGCATCATCGCCTTCCCTGCGTAGTGACCTCCTGCTACACCCCCGTGGGCTTCTGATAAGATGGCATGCCTCTCATGCTCTAAAACATATCTTTGCAGCACCTCGTTAGCTCCCATCTTATACAAATGGCTTACGATGATGGTAAAATTTGCTGCGCGGGTTACCAACTCTTTCTTCTATTGTACTGAATACTCGGTAGGTGCCATCCCCGTAGTCAAGAAGTGAATGATGTCGGCAAAGTGTGTGTCTATGACCTTAATAGTGAATAGCTACACATCAGGAAATCCTTATTCTAGGTTGGTCGGCTCTTCACCACTTTTGATTCGAGATAAGTGGTCTGGCCCAGTATTCAACTTCCCTGGCTTGCGATGATGTCAAAATCATATTCTTGGAACAACAGTAGCCACCGACAGATTCCCCCCCCCCCAACATAGGCTTATTCACTAGGTACTTCAAATTCTAGTGATCTGTAAACATCTTGAAATGTCCTCCTAACAAATAATGCCGATATTTCTGCAAGACATATACCATGGCCAATGCCTCACGCTTCGTAGTGGAGTAGTTGTGCTCTGCACCAAAAATTTTCCTACTAGCAAATGCAACTGGATGGTCAATGTCTTCGTCACCAGGCTGCATAAGGATAGCTCCTAGGGTGATCCCTGACGCATCTACGTGAACATGGAACACATTCGCCCAGTCAGGAAATATGAGAATAGGCGCAGAGACCATCTTCTCCTTGAGTAGCTCAAAGCTCTTTTGACACCCCGCATCCCAATAAAATGAAACGTCCTTCTTTAGAAATTTTTCCATAGGTGATGTGATTAGCACGTACCCTTGAATGAACTTTCTGTAGTAGCATGTGTGTTCGAGGATAGAGCGCAGTTGTTTCTCAGTTGTAGGTACTGCCAGGTTTATGATAACTTCTACTTTGGTGGGATCAACCATCAATCCTTGTCGACAAACTATGTGACTGAGCAAGATCCCAAAGGGTACGAAAAATATGCACTTCTTGATATTCAAGGAAATTTGGTGCTTTTGACAGGCGTCCAACATCATGTGCAGGTTTGAAATGTGCTCCTTTACCAACCCGAAGATAGTCCAGTCATCAAAATATACCTCCAAAAACTTGTGGATGAATTCCTTGAATACTGCGACCACCACCTGCGAAAAGATGGCAGGGGCATTCTTGAGCCCAAACAGCATGACAGTATACTGAAAATATCCCCATTCGGTGGAAAACGTAGTTTTGTTGTGATCTTTAGGTGCGATCCTGATTTGATGGTAGCTTGAGAACCCATTTGTGAACGAGTATGCTTCCTACCCTCCCACGCTATCCAGGATTTCATCTAAGAATGGCGCAGGGAAGGGATCATGTACACAGCCATCATTTAATTTGCGTAGGTCAACACAGACCCATATTTCTCCCTTAGTCTTTTTCTCCTGAACCACCATAGGACTTACCGAATCTGACTGTTCGACTGGTTCGATGATACCTACGGCTATCATTTTTTCGATTTCTTCCTTGACTTTTTGTTTGTACTTAGGGTTCAATCGGTAAGGGCGCTGCTTCATAGGGTGTGCACCTATTTTTAAAGTGATGCGCATGACCCCTAGGTCCCCAGTAATCCCTTTGAGCTTCGAGAATTTTGTCGAGAAAAAGTCCTAGTATTGTGTGAGGAGTTCTGCATTTTTTCCCACAGTATCATCATCCCAGTAGTCCCCAATTTTAGCTAGCTTAGGCTACTCCCTCATTCCAATGTTGAATTCTCGCAGCTTCAGAGGCTTAGTGACATCGACGGTCTGCATTGGGGGTCTAGCAACTGCGCGCTCTCCCTCCGACTCCAAGATAGAGACATTCGGTTGGTCTTCATCACACTCCTCCTTTGATAAATTGCGGCAGTTAAAAATATCCTGCATCTGCGTTTCCCATGTTGGTGCCCCATGTGCTGCATAAGGGCGTGATTCATCAAATAATAAAGCATCTATATCCTGCAGAGCTTCGTCGAGTGCCTCCATTCCTCCTATCAAACCGAATGTCCCTACAAACTCATCCTTTAGGATATCCCAGTGACGGGTGCGCTGGTGTAGTTCTGCATCTAAATACCATGCGGTCGAGATCGTCCCTAAGGCATGAAGGAACAAATGTTTCCATTCCTCCTTAGTTATTTCGCCCCATTCTTCCATCCATGTGGACAAGTGCTCACACGGGTCCCCTGGTCCCAAAAAAATATTTACATGCAGGTGAACCGGAGTTTCAAACTGTAAAACCATGATGTCGCGACACTCTTCCCAATCCTGGAACATCCCCTTATGCATGTCCCACCACCTCGCAAGGGTTGTGCCCATGGCTATATTAAGGGCCCACATCCTTCGCTCCCATGGTACTTCATCTTCGAATGCTCGCAAAACCTCCCTAACACTACCAGAGCCATCAAAGTAGGGCAGTTCTCCTACCTGTGAGGAGATACACTAGAATTTCTTTGTGATTCTAAGACATCATAGCGTAGATACATCATGTAAGCGATTCTGCCAATTTTCTATCTCCCCATCGGAGTCAAAGAAGCATTCAATTTACTTCTCCCAGCAAAGCACAGCATCAACCGTAGGGTTGATCCAATCTTCATCTCGAGCGGTTAATTTATAGGTGTGATCCACATCCTCTTCTTCGCGCACTGGTTCTGTATACCGTTCTCCTTCTGCAGGGTCTAGTGGGACTCTCACCTACGTACCTTCATTCTAAAAAACCATGCTTATTTTCTTTAGGTTGATGATGCCTCCCATATCTACTTCCTAATCCAATCCTAAGAGCGTAGGATAGGAGTCTGCATCTTCCAAAATCTGAATTACCTCAAAGTCGGCGCAGACCTTAACTCCTGCGATGTCTACCATAATATTTTATAGCCTTCCCAATGGTATGATATTCTTTTGGTTGGCCATGCAAATCTAGATACTAGACCATTCCAACTTAGGGTCTCCCATCCATTGCCAAGTTTTCTTAGGCAGTACGTTCGCATCTGATCCCAGGTCCAAAATAACCTGATCCATTTCATAGTCACCAATTTGCACTGTTAGCCACATTTCTCGACTGATGCATTTCTTATGCTTGTAAAGTTTGTGCACATCCTTAACTTCTGGAGGAGGGTTATTTCTATTTTTGCAGCTGTCTATTAGTGCTTGCAAATTTTCTATTGCCTTCTGGTTGCGTAGCAGCTTCATACATGCTTGTAGAAATGGTTTAACTTCATCATCTATTCTTAGGTTTGTTGGAGCCTTAGAAGTAGATGCTTCATCCTTAGTGAAGTCCTTGCGAGCTGTGACGAAGGTTTCCTTCTCCTTCTGCAGGTTCAAGATTTCCTGTTTGACAACTACTTTTCGGATAAGAGGTTTAGCTTTGGATTTCTCCTCAGCTCCTCCAGTAGCCATGCTGCTGCACGTTATGACGTTAATACTTGGTCCTTCATCATGCGGTTCCGCCTTAACCCTCTGTACGTTTTGTGTAGGTGTCTTCTATTTTTCCTGCATTTTTGCTATCAGAATTGGACAGTCTTCAATCACATGGTCCAGTTGTCGACGATACCAGCAATATTGTCTCGCAGGGTTTAGACAGTTCATCGCAAAGTGCCCTATTTATCCACAGTTGTAGCAGATCAATTGTCCTCTTCCTCGACCTGCGTCTCCACCCCTTCCCCCTCCCCTGCCCCTGGCTGGGGAGCCTCCAACTATCCCTGGATCTGCTATACCCCAAACTGAGCATCGTCTCTCGGCGCAGCCTCTAGTTTCATAGCAATTTCCAAAGCTTTCGCTTGTAGAATCATAGAAATAAACCATTCCTTGTGCTGTCTATCATCATACAGGAATTCTCTATCTCTAATAACCTTCTTTAACCGCTGATCAACTTGCCATACAGATTCAGTGGGTCCTTGTCTAAAGTATTTCAAGTCGACCACTATTTGACAGTAGGATTTAGGCTTTCGGAACTATTTTTTTAATGTTGTCTTAATTTCCCGAGTAGATGTATCCACGTGCTATCCCACGTACCCCATATACAAATTAAAAGCCCTTCCTTCAAAGGCGAGTGATAGTTGCGCTCTCTTTATAGTGTCGGTAGCCACATTCTGCGTAGTCCTTACTGATTTTACAACAAACCAAAATCGGTCCATATCTTCATCCCCTGCACCCTTGAAGGTAGGTAGCTTCATGTGCGTGGCCATATCGTCTTCTAGTGGTGGTGGAGGTATGGGTGAGTTCTTACCCTTATGCTGACTTGAAGGTGGTGTAACTGGAGGACTATGCGCAACCGATTATCTTAATGGACTGTAGATAGATCTCTCCTTCTTGATTAGTTCAGTAGTACCTACCACTTCGTGTTGTGCTCTCACTCAGATCAGAGGTCATTCACTCAGTGTGGCTACATAGAATGCCCTTCTTGCACAGTAATATTTTAATTAGCAAAGGCAATGTTTTCAAGAAATTACCCTGGAAACCCTAGAAGAACCTCTGCTTTGCCTCAGAGTAGGACACAAACTGATCGACTGTGAATTCTGTCATGAATCCTCCTAGCACGCTATCTTCCCAATGATCTATAGTACATGTGATCATATTTTCAGTCCTCTCCAGCCGTTGAGTCAATTATGGTGTCCATTGCGTAACTTGATCATCCTTCCAACATGTCTGGAATTCTACGAGCCTTGCCAACCACTCCTGAAGCTCGTGCGTAAAGGTTACAAAGAAAATTTCATAGACTTCAGTGAAGATGTACTTGTTCTTCCACTTTTCAGCTATCAACTTCGTGCTGCGATTCTCCTTTACAACAAAATCATGAATATGTATTTCAAACCAATCTTCAATTTCCACCCTCTCAGGTCTCCAAGGACTTCATGGCATTACCCGATCTCTCTCTCAAAATTCTTCCTATCCCAGCAACGAAACGATTTTTTAGCTAGAGGGGTCCTGACCGAGGTTCAGGGTTAAGGTTTTCCAACAAACCACTATACTACTGGTCCTTTCGGCAATGACCTACTTGCACAGGCCAAGGTCTCACCCGAAGCAGTATGGGAGGGTGTTGGAACCAGGTTTCTGCACCCTAAGAGAGAGAGTAGGTAAGTCGAGGCATATATGTGTTATAAATTACTAGGTTTGTACCCAATGACTCTATTCACAACTCTTTTAACAGAGTTATCAGCATACAACCATAACAAAGCTAGTAGATCTAATCAGTTACAGTTGCATCCATGTGCGCATTACCAAATATCATAACAGATTACTATAATCATAGCCAATATCAGATCACAGATATACTTATACTATTTCCAGAACATAGATACATTTCACAGCTTAAATAGGCATCACAAATGTGCTTCAACAGTAAACATAACCAATTGAGGTAGCACATAGATACTTTACTGATACTTCACATTCATTAACATTCAGATCCTCTTACAACAAAAACATAGCCTGCACACACAACCTAGCGGGGTCCGCACACAACAGGACTAAGGATCTCCGTGCACACAACCAGCAGGAGTCCTTACCCAAAAAAACCCAAAACAGATCTAACAGTTCGCACGTAGCATCAATCTATCAACTTTCTTATCTACTAGACCCAACTATCTATCTATTTATAAAAAATTATCCTTTTCTATCCGATGGTCCGCAAACCGTGGTTTGCGGACCCTAGAGCTACCCTTTAACCCATTACAAACATTAGGGGCTTTGAACCACCCCAAAACCCCTATGCAGGACCGACTTTAACAAAATTGTACCAAAAACACAGGTTAGGGAACCCTGTTCCAACAGACAAGAAGGAAGCACCAATCGACCGAGATGAGTACTGATGCAAGGGACTAGGGTGTCTGATGTAGCAGGGAATTGTGTGATAGGTTAACTTAGGCATGATGATGATAAATGGATATAACTGACGATGGTATTTAAGTGGCCTGAAGTTGGATTTTGTAAATACGAGTGGCAAGAATCATAAAAATTTATGGTGAGGAAATCCCCAGAGTCGATAGGACATATAAGGTGGGTGTGTGGTTGTTATGAGTTCATGATGGGGTGTGGTAAAGAATGCATAGCTTTGACCAAGGGTGATTAGGGACTGCTTCCAGGTGAGAAATGTGAATGGATGGGTGGGATTTCTCTCCTAAAAACTCTTTGTAGACTTTCCAAAAGAATATAGAATGGGTTTGGATGCACAAGCACGGAGATGGGTGCCCCTATAAACATGAAAATAATCTGTCACTATGGTGTGAGGGAGGTGTTTTACTGAGGGTGGGGGCCCCATTTGTTGGTCTCGGTGTTGGTAATGAAGTTGATGAACAATTTCACAGATGGGCTATGTTGGTGGGGGTGTGATAGGCCAAGTGCGAGACACGATGGTGCGTATTCGATCGGCTGATGAGAATGGTAGTCCGTGAAAGGGGTTTTAACATGACATGGGTGAAAATTGACATGATGTATGATGAATGGGTGAACATGAATCACTTCTTGGACTTGGATTTTATGTCCATGGCTCCAAACCTTTGGTGTATGGTCTACATGAGTGATGGATGCCATGGAGGGTGAGGTTCTACCGACTTGCGAGAATGTTTACCATGTGCAAGGTGAGGTGATGATAAACATGGTTGGGTGATTGGAACCTATGATTGAAATCTGTGGAGGAATGATGTTAGGATATAAAAATCTTCTGTGGGGAGCCTATCATGCTAGGGATAGAATGATACATGTTCTTGTACCTTTAGTGGCTGGGGTAACTGGTGATTTGGCATTTTTGTAATACCTACAACCAATACCCGAGGTAAAAGCATATTCTATACTCAAACATATTGAAATAATTTTGAATGGAAAGTGATAAGAGAGAGAATACTTGCTATGACTGAAAAATGGCATTTTATGAGGTGTGGATGCATGGAGCCTATCTTGAATATGATGAAGTGATGATCACTATGTTTCTTGCTGTTTTGCAATTGGGATTTCTGAGCTCCAGTTATGGTCTATAGAATAATGAGAAAAGGGCTATATATTGGCTAATATGGCTCATTTCAATTCATTTTTGTCGTTTGAGAGTCTGAGGTTAGAGCTAAGCCCTTGCCTCCGAGCCTTTCTTGTCGTTGCAGTAGGTTTGAGTACCCGAGCTTCCATCCGTCAGTGTCAGGTAGGGCCCTGAATGTATTGCTTTTCAATTTTGTCAATTTTTGTTTGAGGGGTCCATAAAAATGTGATTTGTACAGATTTCCTATCTATTTTTTTCCTCGACTGCGCGAGCAATCGAGGCTGAGCTGCACGGACCTCGTGAAGAAGAAAGTCTTCCTGCGAGGTCATCATGCTTGGTGAAGATTTTACGCAATGATGCATGTGTCTACATATGATACAAACACATGGTAATCATGGCTATTCTCTACACAGGCGCAATGATGGTCAAAAATTTGAATTTTTCTGTTTCTTGATTTTAGCCACTGATTTTTTTCTTTTTTATGGTAACAAGGTGTTGTGGCATGAGCGAGATTGGCCCTATCTTCACGCAAGACCCCAATGCGCAGGGGATTTTGGCACAGTGGGGGTTGCTCAATTTATAGAGAGCAACATATTGGGATCACAGGATATTATTCTCCATTTCCTGGTCCACTATTGGAATAGGAGACAGCAAGTGATGGTATTTCAATGTACAGACCTCGTCATCCATCCATAGATAAATGTTTACTTTGTTACTATTTTATTGCCTCAGGGGGAGGCTCTGCAACACCCATTCCCCCCTAGGAGGATGAGCATCCGATGTTGGGCTAAGAAACATTGTGGCCCTAATCTACTTACATATGGATGTGTTCACATTGACTCTGTGACTGATTTATTTGAGAGGGGTGCATTGGAAATTATAGTTCACTTGACAGGGTCATCATCACCTAGTAGGGTGTTTGGTCCTCATATTGGTGTCTTGCGCTGGCTATAGGCCGGTCATTTCTATGACTGGGCTCGCCATGTTTGTGATGGCATGGTGTCACAACTGGGGAAGGTCCGGGGGGGGGTTCTAAGGTATTCACCTATGCGAGAATATTATGCAGTATTATGTTTAAGAGTGTGGTGATGCTCAGACCCTTTGTGCCAGTGCCCCTAGCTCCTCCTAGGGATCCTCAGATGCGATGGTGGGTGCCCGTGATGCATCACGGTGGAGAAGGGGAGGCTTCTTGCTATTGGGACGTGACAATTGAGGCATGGTTCCACGTGAAACCAAATATTTTTTATACTATCCATACTCGACGATGGATTTCGGGGGGACCCAGATATGGCTATTCCGGACGGCTATGCATGGGGTCCCCCAAGTACGACCTTTGATGATTTTTCTACATTTTTTAAGTATTTTATTATGTTTATATTTATATTTCTTTTATGGTGACACTGACACTACTTTTGTTTTCTCTTGCAAATGTGGGTTCGGCAGGGCGTCCTCTTGCCTACTTGGTGGGGCATCAGCCACAGAGTAGGGGCCCGGGTGGGGCCAATCAGGCCCAAGTTGGGGGAAAATGAGGTGATGGGTGTTGTTGGGCAGTTTAATTGTCGGATTAAACCTCTCAATATTAATTGTCAATCCGGGAGTCGTAAATGTGAGTTGTACTACATCTTGGCTCAGGTTAATTGTCAGAGTATAAATATACTCCTTTGTAATGATAAACTAGGTACTGGAATGAAACACACCTTTGCTAGCAATTAAAAAATCTTGAAAAGGAGATCTACTTAACCAATTTCATTCACTGCAAACTCCATACTACCATCAAACTATAAGTAAATTCAAGGCAATCCTCAATCATTCTCACTCTCCTATGATATCTTGAAAACCCTGATCTATTTGTTCCTTTCATCAATTTGAAACTAACACTTGAAACTAAGCTTGAGATAACTAAAATAACACACATCTTATCCTAATAATAACTTCAAGCCTTAAACTAACTACTCTTGATAACAAATTCAAGATTCCAAATTAACTATTTCTAAAAGAAAACTACTTTGCTTCATATAAAATAACACTTAAAATATCCTATTAAAAATGGCATTGCAAATAATCTACGATAACCTTTCAATTCAAATATTTTAATCTAGATTAAATGAATCATCCAAAAAACAAGCTTACTATTCAAAACCATGTAACTAAATAATGAAAACGAAATCACTCTACCTACACAATTAAATCTGCACTCAAACTTGCTCTTATAAGGAAATGATCACACTATGAAAACAAGAATGATTCTAATTAAAAAGAAATTTAATTATCAAGCGAAGTCCAAGGATGCATAAACTAATTAAATGAGCATTAAAACCTGCAAACATATAAAGAAATTACGTAATGGAAACCTTGAATTAATATTCTAAATGGCAGCGTTAACATATTCAAATTCAAAACATTAAAATCTGTTCTCAATCCATACTCAAATTCAAAGCACTAAAATATATTCTAATTCTGATAAAACTCAGAAATCTGTGTATTACTATGCTCCCATTACATTCGATTTCAATAAAAGAAATGGAGTATAAATCTATATTGCAACTCAAGCATGGATTATGTAATGGATCAGAGTTTACAATAAATTCTTTAGTCCATTAGTTTGCGTAATAGGAAGATGACTGAAATGCTTTGAAATTGAACCATACATTCACACAAAAAAATGAAACGTTAAAATCACGCACATCTAATTAGCCTATGTTATTGATCAAGCTTAGCTATAGAGGTGGTGGGCCCTCCCATGCCTAGAGTAAGATGGCTTACTGCAATGGAGGAAAAGATTTAAGACATCAAATACTAAATTCAAAATGGATCATGGCGACAATGCTACTGCTCACAACATGAAGGCGATTTATACAAATATTTAAAATGGCATAGAGAAATCGATTACACATATCAGGAACAATGATTCTGGTTTACAAACAACAATTCCTCTATCTACATTACATTTCTCTGCAAATCGATACCAGTTCTACATCTCAGAAATTTGACTTCACATTTTAGAAATTCCCTCTGTCTAATTGATGGAATAATGCCCCCTTTCCTTAGTGCGCAACTTATGCTTTATAGCAGCAACGTTGCTCGAATTAAAAATTAATGGTTACATATAATGCAAATGTAGGAGATTTGTTTAATACAATCAATTAAATGAGGAATAGGAAGATTATTTTAAATCTCATCTCCTGGAAATAATTTGATCGTTGTGCCTTGCTGATAGAGACAATGCACATCCCGTAAACTTCAATCAAGGATTATGATTTATGTTTCAACAAGTAGGTAAGCCACGCATTATTTTTCACCACGCATACAGTGGATGAGGCTGGCACCTACAAACCTGACATTCACGTGCGTTGTTGGCTCTAGATATAGATAAGAATAAGCTCCCTGCCTTTAAAAACCAAATGGTGCTGGAAAATTCCTTATTAATACCTTTCAAACGGATCTCTAAAACATCATGGGCCCATCCATCATGATTCCAAATGTAAGAAAGTGTGAGTGCCTCCCTTGTTGCATGCAGTCTTGTATAACAAACTCACTGCTTCGGTAAAGAGATTGAATAGGTTGTGGAAAGATGAGATCCATTAGATGATCAGGCCTAGGTTCCCATTTCATTTTCCAGTTTTGTCCAGTCGTTCTAATTACAACATGTACCAAAATATCAGCTTCACTGTCCATGCTTCCACATGATAAGTTTTTCAGTGGACATATACAAGTAATGTACAACTCCCAAGTCAAATGATCAATAAACATTTTTAGTTGATGGGGCAGCGTTTCCATGGTTGTAATGGCCATTCATACTTGTGATTCCCTATACATACATGATAAGGAACCTTGGATATGAGAGGCTCAATCTACGTAAAGAAAGCATCCCATAACCATGCATAGCCTCTGGCATAGCTGAGGCGATGTATGTAGCATACAATTCCATTGAGTGTTGGATAAATTCACAAGCAGTAGATGTAGGAAGAAAATCATTCATAGCAACATTCAAAAATTCATTCCAAATCTCAATTGCAACCTCTGTGCATGCGTGCTTGATTGCAATAACTAGAATTAAGATTTTTTATCTCAAAGAAGCATTGAATTTCTGCTAAACGACGTGGAGGAAGCTGAAAATGATTTGTGGCAGTGGGTTGTACTGCATTTCTGTATAACTAGTTCACAACATCAGTGTATCATATCATTGAGCTTTTTCCTGTAAAGAGCCAAATTCTTCGTAACAACATAAACTCTAGCTTTTGAAGGTCCAATAGGACTTCCTCTTCTAAGAAATTTGTCTTCCTTGAAGATATAAAGCATGGGGATTCTAGTGGAATATTCCCCCCATGATAACTCCTTCACGAAGCTGAATTTTGCCAAATGATTTTTGAGTTACTTGAAACATGGTGCTCTGAACAAAACCCATGTTTTCGAATTTAGATATTCTACTCCATTTGGTCGCAAAATTGATATTTTCACCTACAGAAATCTTGTACTCAACTACCCAGTTGCTCCTTTTATGCATGGATCTGTCTTTGAACGTAGTCTTGTGCTAAAATTATTCACTTGCCACCAAGAAGGCATTTATTAATAAAATTTACACACAAAGCATCGTCAATTTAACTAATAATAAGAATTCATAAATTAATATCTATCGTCTCTAAATTCCTCTAATCATCACCTTAAAAGGACAAAAACACCAGGTACAAGCATGTATTTATTTGATAAAAAATCATAAAAATTTGGACAAAGATGCAGCTCAACATCCCCCCATGCTGAACTTGCACGTCCTCGTGCAAGCCAAAACTATAAGACAATGAAATAAGGTGGGGAAAATGTCATCAGTGATTTTAGCAAGGATTAAGATGCTTGATATTGTAATGCATTCATTAGCCTACAACATTGGTATTACTATTACTTTACCAGCTAAAACCATGTGAAATGATGAAACAAGATCAGGTACCGAAAGTAACATTTACAGAGAAAATAGTGTTGCACAAACTTGTTACCTTGTCCCAAATGAATTCCCTGTTTTTTTTCTGCTCAAAGTCTTATGATAAGAATCAAGTTTCACTTAAGAGGTGCAATTTCACAAATACTACCACCAGTTTCAAGCACCTACTATAGCAATCTTGTACCTAGGTTATGTAGCACATATTTAGAGGTAATTGCATTGATGGCAACCAACACCTTGTGAGTAGTCATCATTGAGTAATTCATCACTCTAAATACCATGAAAATTAAAGTTAGTTATGATACCAATCAATAACCTCTTTACTGAACACTCTAAATTATGTTGTTATCGAGATTAAAAAATTGAATTTCCTCTTAATCTAGTACAAAGAATTACCTTCACTATGGGTACCACATGATTCAAAGATTCTTGATTTTTGAAAGATATAACTCAAAGCATCATGTTCAAATCGTCTTAAAACCATTCTCCAAGAAAAAGGATGAGTTTTAGGGAAAGAGAAAGATAACCAAGAAAATCATAGTATGCAGTTAACTTTAATACCACAGACATGGCCCTGCTGCCTGCAGGTGTCCATAACCTCAGCAAGGATGTCTTTTGACCCATCGAAATGTCCGTGTCCCACTTACTAGGCATGGATTCAGAGTTAGCTTATTTGACTTTTTAGATGAAGGCCAATGTCCTGGCTTGGTAACCAACTAATGGAAGTGCCACTCACAAGAAGTAACATATATGAATAGGTCGGCTTGTGATGAGATCTCTTGTCTTCCAGCTTTTTGGCTGAAAGCCATTACTCTGGCTTGGTGACCAATAGCAGTAATGTCATGCATGATAGGTCTCATGATCGTGGTAGGTCAGCTCATCACAAGACCTCCGATCCTTTCTTAAATATTTTCTAAACTATGATTATGATTAAACTTAAAGGTTACTTAATAAGTGGGGAGACAGATCTACTCCTTAAGATTACATGATGGTGTGAAAATTTTTTAATGACTAATCAGTGCTAGCTAATTCCTCTACCCTAAAGACTTGTTTAAGATATCCCAGAAAATGACTGAAAGATTCTTTGAATTAAGAATGCTAGTGTTCTCCTGAATAGCTCATTATGATATTTACAAGAGTGGTCCACCATAGGGGGTTTTCCAATAGTACCTTCTAAGAGAAACTGAAAATATATATCCTAGATGAAAACTTATTAGAGTGATTAATCATGGTTACTTTTTCAAAATCATGAGGTATTAGAGTGAATTGTACTCAACAAGATTTGTCACAAATGTGTGTGTTAATAGCTAATGTGGATCAAAAGTAGTTTTAACAGGCATTATTTAAAATTTGAAACCCTAATAGCATTATAACAACTTTATTTATTTATTCTCCTACCCTAATTTACCCTAAGAGCCGAAAGACTCCTGTTTAAGTATAGGAGTACTTCCAACGAAGCCATGTGCGTAACAAAATGCTGATGATACTCACATTTAGTTTTACAGAATAGACTTCAATACATACCAAAGAATGAGAAACCAATTGCTTTAATTGATATGGTACCAAGAGTTTCCAAATGTTGGAGAATCCACATATTTAGGATTCTCCAACTGATGCAAATCTTCCATAGTTTGATAGTCACTCTCCTAGAGTCACAAAGAATCCGGTGAAAGACAAAAGATAAATCCCTCAAGTTCAGGTTCAAATATCTGATTTTAAAATTGAGAAGAATGGTTGAGAGAGATTCTAGGGTTTTGAGTTTCAACAACATTTTTAGAATAAGTTCCAATGAAAGATTTCTCCTCTGGTGGTCTTTGAATTACACCTTCCCAGGGTAAATGTTCTGCAGTAAAGGGGGGAGTTTCCAAATTCATTCCCTTTTCCAACATGGAAGATGTAGCATTTTG
This sequence comes from Pinus albicaulis, assembly GCA_034641835.2. NCBI lineage: Eukaryota > Viridiplantae > Streptophyta > Pinopsida > Pinales > Pinaceae > Pinus > Pinus albicaulis. The sequence goes on along the minus strand of CM076570.1, from coordinate 718,414,122 downwards.
TTCAATAGGGGAATCAACGGAAAGAATAGGTGGTGCAAATTGTTGTGCAACCTAATGGTTTAGATTAGGGTTTAGGATGTGGTTTGGGCTAGGGTTTTGGTTAATGCTTGGACTAAGGTTTAGATTTGGATTGGGATAAGGCTTTGGACTAGGGTTAGGTCTAGGGTGTGGATTAGGGTTAGGACTAGGGTATGGATTAGGGTATGAACTAGGGTATGGAATAGCGTATGAACTAGGGTTAGGCTATGGAATAGGTTTTGGATTAGGACTAGGGTATGGTTGCACATACGGCTGGGGCCATGGATGAGGATAACTTAATGGTACATTAGAAAGAAATTTTGGTTGTTGTTGGTGCTCATATGATTGAATTTGCATGGGAGATTTCCCTAGAGAGAAGGATCCAAATGATTCTTGAGGCCATGGAGATATCTGGCTCGAGGATGAGGTCCAAGGTGAGGAAGGAGGGGTCCATTGTGTCCATGAAGTAGGATTTTCAATTGGAGGAGGAGTAAAATTTTGCCATGAAGCTACAAGATTATAAACATGTTGAGGAACTTGCTCAGGAAAATAAGAATTATTCCAGGTATAAAATGATGTTGGGTTTTGAGTTATACCTGGTGGTTGATTCGATTCCTTACTTGATTCCCTGAGTACCTTTCATAATCATGGAAGTGATGGGAAATGTTTGGTTGCATGACCATCCTCGCAAATTTTTCAAACTTTTAGATCGCTAAGTGGACACTTTCCAAGGTAATGTTTCTTTTGACAGTTGGCGCAAAGGATAAGAAGTGGTTCTTCATCCTTCTCTTGTTCCTGCAGATCATCCAATTTCGAAATCAAAGATTTAATAATATTGAATTTATGTTCAAGTAAGGTGTTAAATTCTGTACTTTTGAAATCTTCATCTGATGAGTTGTTCATCTCTGTAGCAGCATGAAAAATCCTCATTGAATGATTCCAAAAAATACCATCTTCTTGTCTTCAACAAGCAAATTGGTACATTTTGTCATCACATGGATTAGTACACAAGGGTTCTTACAGTACCCCAAAAATGATATAAAATTGAAGATTGGATTCTGAAGATAAATGAATTTTAAATTTATTGGCTGAAATATAGCTCACCACAGTTGCATGAAAAAAAAACGTTGAATCAAAGTGCTATTTAATATATTAAAAACAAGGAAATTTGGAAATTAAATGTCTAAATCCTACTTCTACTTCTACACATAAAGGAAATAAAATTTCAAGAGATACACAAGATGGCCAGACTTTGGAGCAACCCCACAAAAGTGGATGTGTGGCTCTTCACTCACGTCTTACTGTACACTCTCCGTCCTCTGATGTCCTACAATACCCTTGAAACTTTGTAAGAAAAATTTACCTGAGCCAAAATACAACTCCCTGGCAACGACGCCAAAATGTTGGGCAGTTTAATTTTCGGATTAAACCTCTCAATATTAATTATCAATCCGGGAGTCGTAAATGCGAGTTTTACTGCATCTTGGCTCAACTTAATGGTTAGAGTATAAATATATTCCTTTGTAATGATAAACTAGGTACTGGAATGAAGCACACCTTTGTTGGCAAATAAAAAATCTTGAAAAGGAGATCTACTTAACCAGTTTCATTCACTACAAACTCCATACTGCGATCAAACTATAAGGAAATTAAAGGCAATCCTGAATCATTCTCGCTATCCTATGATATCTTGAAAACCCTGATCTATTTCTTCCTTTCATCAATTTGAAACTAAGCTTGAGATAACTAAAAGAACACACATATTATCCTAATAATAACTTCAAACCTTAAACTAACTACTCTTGATAACAAATTCAAGATTCCAAATTAACTATTTCTAAAAGAAAACTACTTTGCTTCATACAAAATAGCACTTAAAATATCCTATTAAAAATGGAATTGCAAATAATCTATGATAACCTTTCAATTCAAATATTTTAATCTAGATTAAATGAATCATCCAAAAAACAAGCTTACTATTCAAAACCATGTAACTCAATAATGAAAACGAAATCACTCTACCTGCACAATTACATCTGCACTCAAACTTGCTCTTATAAGGAAATGATCACACTATGAAAACAAGAATGATTCTAATTAAAAAGAAATCTAATTACTAAGCGAATTCCAGGGATGCATAAACTAATTAAATGAGAATTAAAACCTGCAAACATTCAAATATTACATAATGCAAACCTTGAATTAATATTCTAAATGGAAATGTTAACATATTCAAATTCAAAACATTAAAATCTGCTCTCAATCCATACTCAAATTCAAAGCACTAAAATATGTTCTAATTCTGATCAAACTCAGAAATCTGTGTATTCCTATGCTCCCATTACATTTGATTTCAGTAAGAGAAATGGAGTATAACTCTATATTGCAACTCAAGCACGGATTATGTAATGGACCAGAGTTTACAATAAATTCTATAGTCCATTGATTTGCATAATAGGAAGATGACTGAAATGATTTGAAATTGAACCACACATTCACACAGAAAAATGAAACGTTAAAATCACGCACATCTAATTAGCCTATGCTATTGATCAAGCTTAGCTCCAGAGGTGGTGGGCCCTCCCACACCTGGAGTAAGTTGTCTTACTGCAACGGAGGAAAATATTTAAGACATCAAATACTGAATTCAAAATGGATCATGGCGACAATGCTACTACTCACAACATGAAGGCGATTTATACAAATATTTAAAACCACATTGAGAAATCGATTACACAAATCAGGCACAACGATTTTGGTTTACACACAACAATTCCTCTATCTATATTACATTTCTTTGCAACTCGATACCAGTTCTACATCTCAGAAATTCGACTTCACATTTGAGAAATTCCCTCCGTCTAATTGACGGACTAACGCCTCCTTTCCTTAGTGCGCAAATTCTTCTTTATAGAAGCAACATTTATCGAATTAAAAATTAATGGTTACATATAATACAAATTTAAGAGATTTGTTTAATACAATCAATTAAATGAGGAATATGAAGATTCTTTTAAATCTCATCTCCTGGAAATAACTTGATCCTCGTGCCTTGCTGGCAGAGACAATGCACATCCAGAAAACTTTAATCCAGGATTACGATTTATGTTTCAACAAGCAGGTAAGCCACGCATTATTTGTCATCACACATACAGCGGCTAAGGCCGGCACCTACAAACCTGGCATTCACGTGCGTTGTTGGCTCTAGATATAGATAATAATAAACTGCTTGCCTTCAAAAACCAAATAGCACTGGAAAATTCCTTATTAATACCTTTCAAATGGATCTCTAAAACATCATGGGCCCATCCATCATGATTCCCAACGTAAGAAAGTGTGAGTGCCTCCCTTGTTGAGTGCATTCTTGTATAACCAACTCATTGGTTCGATAAAGAGATTGAATAGGTTGTGGAAAGATGAGATCTGTTAGATGATCAGGTGTAGGTTCCCATTTCATTTGCCAGTTTTGTCCAACTATTCTAACTACAACATGTACCGAAATATCAGCTTCACTGTCCATGCTTCCACACGATAATTTTTTCAGTGGACATATACAAGAAATGTACAACTCCCATGTCAAATGAACAATAAATATTTTTAGTTTATGGGGCATTGTTTCCATGGTTGTAATGGCCATTCATACTCATTATTCCCTATACATACATGATAAGGAACCTTGGATACGAGAGGCTCAATATACGTAAATAAAGAATCCCATAACCATACATAGCCTCTGGAATAGCTGAGGCGATGTATGTAGCATACAAGTCCATTGAGTGTTGGATAAATTCACAAGCAGTAGACGCAAGAAGAAAATCATTCATAGCAACATTCAAAAATTCATTCCAAATCTCAATTGCAACCTCCGTGCATGCGTTCTTGATTGCAATAACTGGAATTAAGATTTGTAATCTCAAAGAAGCGTTGAATTTATGCTAGATAATGTGGAGGAAGCTGAAAATGATTTGTGGTAGTGGGTTGTACTGCATTTCTATATAACTAGTTCACAACATCAGTGTATCATATCATCCAGCTTTTTCCTATAAAGAGCCAAATTCTTCGTAACAACATAAACTCTAGCTTGTGAAGGTCCAATAGGACTTCCTCTTCTAAGAAATTTTCCTTGAAGATATAAAGCATGGGGATTCTAGTGGAATATTCCCCCCATGATAACTCCTTCACGAAGCAGAATTTTTCCAAAAAGTTATTGGTTTATATGAAACATGGTGCTTTGAAAAAAACCCACGTCTCGGAATTTAGAGGTTCTGCTCCATTTGGTCGCAAAATTGATATTTTCACATACATCAATCTCGTACTCAACTACCCAACAGCTGCTTTTATGCATGGATATGTATTTTAACGTAGTCTTGTACTAGAATTATTCACCTGCCACCAAGGAGGCATTTATTAATAAAATTTACACACAAAACAATGTCATTTTAACTAATAAGAAGAATTACTAAATTAATATCTATCGTCTCTAAATGCCTCTAATCATCAACTTAAAAGGACAAAAACACCAAGTACAAGCATGTATTTATTTGATAAAAAATCATAAAATTTTGGACAAATATGCAGCTCAATAGGTGCCCTTCAGGGGAGGTAAATAGTGCTACATCTACTATAGGGGGTGATTCCCTTCTTTTTCACGCTTAGGCGGCTGAGGCTGAGGAGAAGGAAGTCAAGGAGTAGCTAGCTGCTACTAAGGATCGGGTCCAGGCTGCGAACACTCATGCAACAAATTTAGCCAACTCATGGAGTCAGTTAGAGAGGTTCACCCAGGGTATGTCGACTCGGGGTTTTGTTGATGAATTGGAAGATACATGGCTCGAGACTCTGATGGATTGAGAGAGGGAACATCTACCGACTTTGCACTTTGTGTCACTTTCAATTTTGGCTGTTGCACCTATACTGGCACTGGGTGCAGCAATGGGTCCAGAGGACCCACCGGGCGGGGCTTAGCCCTAGAGATTTTGTATGTTTAGGGAAACCACCCGTTATGAGGATGCTTCCCTATTTTTGATGACATGTAGACATATGTTTTCGCTGACATTATGGTCAGGAACATGACTTGTATCTTGTGACTCATATTTTTTTTATGTATATATGTGAGATGTATATTTTTTGCGACTCTTATGATGTGTCTATGGATATTTTTTGTGTTTATTGATTGACATTATGTGTGTATGATGGAAAAATATGTTTTCATGTTTTTATTTTCCATGGATGTTGGTTTATATGAGATGCATTCCATCTAGGATGTGATTAGCTATGTGATTATTTGTCTGGTTTTGAATTCTTGGTATAAGTGTGAATGTAACATGATCAAACTAACAACTTAATCTTCGTGCATGAAAATACTTCCTAAATACTTTTGTCATACTTAAAAATCTTGGTTTAACTGTGATACCACTAGCTGGGAATCAAGGTAGACATGTATATGGAAAATGCCTTGGTTGGAGGCATCACTCAACATCCCAATGACTGCATCATATTATGCTTGATTATTTGTAGTTGATCCGATATATACTCCGTTGGTGAGGAATGGCAATCATTTAGGATAACATATGGCCCAGACGGTTGTTACAAGATTTTGTGACCATCGTGAGGCTCCATCATCGAATCCAAAATAGTGGATGAGGGTATGATCCATTTTTTACACCAGAGAATTTTTTAGAACATTTCCTTGATGATTGTGATCATCTCAAAAAATTATGCTACATGCATCTTATCTCTAGGGTTGAGACTTCATACCCTTATGGGTGAAATGTTTTGAGGTAGATCCCATTGACGGGGTTAGCTAGGCATGAACCATCGAGCTCTAACAAGATGTATGGTCCCTTGAGGAGGCAATGTTTTATGATGTAAGGAACTTTCCATAATGTTTCGAAAATATCAGGTCCTAAGGCTTCTTTTGCAACATCGTAGCGGAGGACTAACTCTCCCTCTATAAATGACGGAGGGGTGATGTTGCAGTCGAACGATTCTTTTACCCATTTTTTATGTGCCTCATTATATTAGAGTGACTCTTTTTTATTTTCATCGATGAGTTCTAATTGTACCAACTATTTCTCTAAAGGCCAGGTATCATCGAGGAGTTCAATGGCTACGTATAAGTTGGGGATTTCGCATTCGATGGGAATAAAAAATTCTACCCCGTACACTAGTTGGAAAGGTGTGAACCCTATTGAGGTTTTAACTGTCATGTGATATGCCCATAGGGCTTAAAAAAGCATATGGCGCTATTTTTTTTTATGGTTATTAACCATACGTTGTAACATTGTTTTGAGCACTTTGTTAACATATTCTACCTATCCATTAGACTCGACATGGTATGGTGACATGAATTTATGTGTGAATCCTAGGTGATGAGATAGCTCCTAGAATATTTTTCTCTTGAAATGATTTCCGTGATCAGAGACTAACTCCTTAGGGACACCGAATCGTGCGATGACATGGTTGAAAAGAAATTGTGCTACGGTTTATGCCACGTTGTCATATGTGGGCATGGCTTCCGCCCACTTGGTAAAATAGTCGACAGCTACAATGACGTATTTGTGGTTTCCAGAAGACGTAGGGCTACAAGTCATAAATTCGATTCCCCATTTGCAAAAGGGACCGACTAGGATGACTGGGTGTAGAGGAGCGGGAGGTTCTCTTGCCTTGTGGGAAAAATGTTGGCATCGCTCACAAATTTTGACTGCTTGAATGAAATTGAAGAATAAGGTGGGCCAAAAATAACCTTGTCGTAGAAACTTTTGGGTGGTATCCATCCTAGATAGGTGGTCACCGTAAGCTCCACTATGACAGTCATTTAGGGCTTGATCAACTTGGTCATGCATGAGGCATCGTCGTATGATAGTATCAATGAATCTTCAATAAAATACGTCCCCCATGAGAAGGTATCAAGGGGCCTGGTGACGTATGTGCCTTCAGTATTCATGTGTGAGATTTGGATTGAATTTTTTGGTTTGTAAAAATGAGAGGATATCATCGTACCAAGGATTGTCAATCGTCACTAGAAATAAAATGCAGTTTGAATTCCTACAATTTGACTCCCCCATCGAGTGTATTTATGGTTCATCAGACAACGGGTTAGTAGGTATCTCATGGGGTTGATAGCTGCTACGATTGTTGTAGTCCGAAGGATTATGTAATGCCGAAGTTTTCGTACTACATGTACAAGGGCTAGGGAAGTTTTTTCTACATGTTAATATCTTAAAGCGGGGCCAAATAAGTTCTTATTGATGTAATAGATTACGTGTTCTTTACCATCTGGTCCTTCTTAGACTAATACCCCAGCTATGGCGGTCTCTGATGCTGATAGGTACAGGGTGTAATCTTTATCATAATTTGGTGGGTTGATCAAAGGGGTTAAATAAAATGTGTCTTTTAGTGCCTCAAATGATTTTTGAGCTTTATTATCCCATTTAAATTGGATATCCTGACAGAGTAGGTGTAGTAATCCTTCCGTACAAGTGGCGTAATCTTGGAAAAATCATCTCAAGAAGTTGGCTTTCCCCTGCAAGCTTTGAAGTTACTTGAGAGTTTTGGGTGGTGGAACCTCTTTGATTGCGTGGACCTTGAGGGGGTCCACTTTGATCCCTTGTTGGGATATGATAAATCCTAATATTTGACCTGTGTTGATGCAGAAGACGCACTTGAGAGGATTCAAGCATAGGTTGTAATGCCGACATCTTTCGAATTCCAACCGTAAATCCTCTAGGTGATCAATTTTCTTCTTGGATTGCACGGTGAGGTCATCTTAGTAAGCTAATATTAAGTAGGCCACTTTGTGGAACATATAATTCATGGCGCACTAGAGGGTGGCTCCTGCATTTTTAAGACCGAACGAAATAACCTGGTATGAGAATGTGCCCCAAGGGGTAGTGAATGTTGGCTTTTACCGATCTGTGTGCCGGATTTTAATTTGGTTATACCCTGAGAATCCTTCCATAAAGGATAGGGCCTCGTGATTGGCACAAGCATCAATGACTTGGTCAAAAAATGGGCTAGGGTAGTTGTCCTTGGGACGATATTTGTTCAAATCTCAAAAATTAGTGTATACCCGAATGGTGCCCTATTTTTTCATGATGGGAACAGGGTTGGAAACCCACGATGTGTAAGTGATTGGGTAGATGAACTCGGCTTTGTGAAGCTTGTCGATTACTTTCTTGATCGCTTCTTCCTTAGATGGGTGCAATTGACGTTGTTTCTAGCATACTGGTGGTATGTCAGGCCAGGTGTCAATGTGACGTTCTACGATATTGTTGATCAGCGGTTGTCATTGATGTCAACCCAAGCAGCACCACGGGCTAACCCAATATTGCATGGGAATTTTGACCTACCAAATTAATATATTCTGGGTCAATAATTATTTTTATGGTTTCTACTTGTTGAGGTGTTTCCGTTGATATATGGCACGCCATGTAATTCTTCACGTTTTGAGAGATATTCATGTTTGAAGTTTGTACCCCTAGTTAGTGGGATAAAACCCCATGGGGTTGGGGCACGGGTCATTGAAAAGTCATAACTAATATTTTTTTTAAGCTCCTAAAATCCCTCCCACGTTCACTTGTTGAAGCCCCTCTCAACTTAAGCATTTATATAAATTGTGATCCTCATTTCCTCCTTATGCAAGGGATTCGGCCATATGAAACATGTCATCTTGGAAGTTTAGCTCTAACTTTTGTTCTACGAAGTTTAAGAAGCTGAAATTTTTATGAGGTGAAGTAGAAATCCTGAGGAAGCTGCAGTAAAAATTTCAGATCAAGGTACACAATATGTTTGGAGATATGATCTGTGGAAGTCAGGGTTTTTGCAGGCTCCTAAAATTCATCTCAAAGAAGTGACCGTGGTAAAATCGTCATAAATTTCTCTATGAGTATCAGATTGGAATTCTGTAAAAATTGGAAGATATTTCATAGTATTTAGTATTCTCTCTATCAAGTTTATATCCAAATGAAGAAACAGTGACACGTGGCACGCCGTACAAGTGCGCTTTGCTGAAACAGTCCATAATTAGGGCATTGTGAGAGATTGGGTATAACTCTATCTTGAAGAATCCAAATTTGGTCAGACCTATGGCATTGGAAATATGACTCAGAGGAATACTATAGGACCAAAAATCAGATATTGAGGATCTGAAATAACAGAGATAAACCAGATTCAATATCGATCTCCTAGAAGGCAAGAAAAAGCTAGATCATGTGTTTTCAAGGATTGCAAAGGACCATAAGTTCTATGGCAGAAAAGAAAATAAAGGTGCAGTAGAGGGTAGCATGACAAGAGCAGCAACCAAGGTGCATAACAGCAATAAGAATTTCATCATATGAAGTCTTCAAGTGGGCAGCACTGCATACAATCATTGTAAAGGTATCATTGTACTTAGTCATTGTAAATACATTATTGTACAAATTGTACTAGTATCTATCTGCCAAGGGTTGAAGAGGCAGTGTTGGGAGGTCTAGGATCATCATTAGGTGGTTGTGTCAAAGTTGGGGTTATGGTCTAGTATATCTTCTTCTTCTACATCATTCTATATCATTGTAAAGTGGACCATTTTTCCTGGTACAGGAGTCCATTCTTCTTTTATTCTTCTATAGGGTGGTAGGGTGGTGCTAGGGTGAGTTGTAGCTCATTGGGTGTTGGGGCATCCATTCAGTTGACTACTGAAGAATCTCGGGCGTTGGAGCATCCATCCGGTGGGAGCTGGAGAAGAATGCTTTTCTAGATTCTAGGAAGTTGGAGCTTTATTTTCAATTGGAGTTGAATATTAAAGAATTATTAGAAAAGCATTAGGTGGTTTTTGTCCCGGAGTGGGTTTCCACCTTAAAAGCTGTGTGCATTTGTGTTCCTCTTGTTTTCTGTTATCATTGTACAAACACTCATAATAATTGAAGATTAAATAATGCTATTATTGATAGGAATATTTTGATTCACCCCCCCTCCCTCTCGGTATTTCCAAAAATTGGTATTAGAGCTTAGTTCCTTCAATAGTAGTTTAACAGCTGGAAGGAGGTCATGGAGCATACCAAGAATGGTGTACCTCTATTCAATGAAAATAATTATGCACTTTGGAAAGGAAGAATGGAGGTCTATCTCTTGGCGCAAGGTTACAAAGTATGGGACACTGTTCAAAATGGATTTACATCAACCGCGGATGAACAAGGTAAGAAGAATTTGGTAAATGATACAAAAGCAAAGAATATTATTATCAGTGGACTTATTGAATCTGCTTATCATAAGGTGTTGGGTTGTAAAACCACCAAAAATGTATGGGACAAGCTTGAGAATATATATGCAGGTGACTCAAATGTCAAAGAAGCAAAGCTTCAAATCTATAGAGCAAAATTTGAGCAACTCAGAATTAAAGAAGATTGCAACATTGATGCATAATTCAAATACGTTGATGAAATAACCAATACTCTGGAAGGATTGGGAGAGCCAGTTAACAAGAAGAATATTATATGAAATATTCTTAGAACGTTACCAGGGAGATTCAACCCAAAGGTATCTGTCTTAGAATACAGTGCAAATCTAGACAAACTCAGCAAGGAAGAATTACATGGAGTTCTCATAGAATATGAAATGATACTTGATGAAGAAAAGGGTACTTCAAATCTAGAAACTACGTTCATTGCATCTAAGCAAACCAATAAGGACAAACAACCTTCAATTGAAAATACATGCACCAGCAAGTGTGAAGAAAAGGGAGATGATGAAGAAGGTCTTTCAGATGAAGAATATGCTTACTTCATGAGAAAAATAAAAATTGGTAAGGGACAATTAAAAGGTAAACTTCTATTAATATGTTTCAGCTTCAATGAGGTTATTTTGCAACAAAATTCCCAAACAAAAGTAATGGCAACTCAAAAAGAAAGAAAGGCTTTAAGAAATTCAACAAGCAAGGATCCAAAAGGAACTTTCTCTCTAAAGAAGATAGCTCATCATCCGATGAAGACAATAATAGTGAAGAAGAAGCCAATGAGAGAGTATTGTTTATGGCCAAGCACAATAGACCCAAGCACAATAAGCAAGAGGTATCAAACAACGAAGAAGAAGGATGGACCATAGATGAATTTTATGAGGAAGCAATCAAGCTTATAAAAGATCTCAAGGCGGAGAAGATCCGTTCCAAAACTCTTGAAGAACAAGTTCAAGGTCTCAAAATTGAAGTTGAAGAACACAAATGCATTGAAGAGTCACTTCAAAAGAAGTTGGAAGAAAGCAACCAAGAAAGGGAAGAGTTAGAAGCTGAAGTAGTCTCGCTGCGTGAGGAAGTGAAGAAAGGAAAAAATATCCAAAACTATGCCAACAGCTCAAGGGCATTGGAAGAACTCATCAAAAATCAACGATCTTACAACGAAAAAACGGGCATCGGTTACAAAGAAGAAGAAGCCGGACCTTCTACAAAAAAATACAACGAACCTATGAGATCTGACATGCATGTAGAATTCATTGGACAAGATTCGCAAGAACAACCTTGGAAGACAATTCCTCGACGAAAATTTCCATCCATGTACCAACATATTTTTTATGGCTACTGTTATTCATGTGGAAAATTTTCTCATAAAGCTGTAGAATGTCGCACGTGCCCTAGGAACGAATACAATTCCAAGAGATCTGTCGAATATGAACCTCCCAGGGCTCAGCAAAACATCAATAGATTCAAACATTTAAGAAATAATATTGAATGTTACAAATGTCAAAACTTTGGACACATAGCCAAAGACTGTAGACTTGAAAATCCTCCAGAAGAATCTTTGAAGCCACAGAATGAACGAACATGGAAGAAGAAGAAGAATGATAATTGTGCTCTCGCTCTCAAAGCTCAAAAGAACAAAGATGTGTGGTATGTTGATAGCGGTTGCTCAACGCATACGACTGGAGAAAGAAATAAATTTGTATCTCTGAAAGAGAAGAAGGATGGAACCGTGTCCTTTGGAAATGATGGATCTTCAAATTTTATAGGATCAGGTACTGTCACTCTCAGAAGCAAAGATTCTCTAGCCAATAATGTTGTGTTGGTTGAAAACATGAATCACAATCTGCTCAGTGTTGGACAAATGTGTGATCAAGGACACACAATACTATTCAACTCCACGAAATGTGAAACCAGGAAAGGAGTGTATGGTGAAATTGTGGCTACAACAAGTCAAGCTCCAAATGACATATATGTTTTGGATGAAGCAACTAATTCATGTCTAATAGCTAAAGAGGATGATACAAAAATTGGTAGCAATGATGATCGACTAAGTAAGAAGTTTGCTACAAAGGTGCAAAGTGATTTCGAGATGTATTTAATTGGTGAGCTGACATACTTCTTAGGGCTTCAAATATCTCAGCAAGAGAAAGGAATATTTATATGTCAAGCCAAGTACATCAAGGAAATGCTCAAGAAATTTAAAATGGAAGATTGCAAACCCATCCTTACTCCAATGGTAACAGGTTGAAAATTGAGCATAGACGACTCATCTAAGGATGTGGATCAAAGGTTGTATATATCTATGATTATTAGTCTTCTATATGTAACAGCCTCCCAACCAAATGTTATGGAAGCAGTTGGACAAGTAGCAAGATTCCAAGCAGCACCAAAATAATCACATATTAAATATTCACCAGCATTGGAATATCTTTGCCAAAAGCTTGGGATTCTCCCAAGTTATCATTAGATTTTCCATTTTTCAGAATATAAATGGGGAGTGGAAGTGTGTACAGGTCCGCAGGCTGGTTGTGTTTCAGGGGGAGTTACCCTTTTCCATTGATGTCAAAGGGGGAGAAAATGTTGTAGGAAGAGGTGTCATGATCGCAGGGGGAGTACTTTTGTTGCCATCAATGCCAAAGGGGGAGATTGTTGATCAGCGGTTGTCATTGATGTCAACCCAAATAGCACCAGAGGCTAACCCAATATTGCATGGGAATTTTTACCTACCAAATTAATATATTATTGGTCAATAATTCTTCTGATGGTTTCTACTTGTCGAGATGTTTCCGTTGATATATGGCACGCCATGTAATTCTTCACGGTTTGAGAGATATTCATGTTTGAAGTTTGTACCCCTAGTTAGTGGGCTAAAACCCCATGGGGTTGGGGCATGGGTCATTGAAAACTCATAATTAATATTTTTTTTAAGCTCCTAAAATCCCTCCCACGTTCACTTGTTGAAGCCCCTCTCAACTTAAGCATTTATATAAATTGTGATCCTCATTTCCTCCTTATGCAAGGGATTCGACCATTTGAAACAAGTCATCTTGGAATTTTCGCTCTAAATTTTTTCTACGAAGGTTCAGAAGCTGAAATTTTTATGAGGTGAAACCAAAATCCTGAGGAAGCTGCAGTAAAAATTTCAGATCAAGGTGCGCAATATTTTTTGAGATATGATTTGTGGAAGTCAGGGTTTTTGCAGGCTCTTGAAATTCATCTCAAAGAGGTGACTGTGGTAAAATCATCATAACTCTCTCTATGAGTATCAGATTGGAATTCCATAAAAATTGGCAGATAGTGCACAGTTTTTAGTTTTTTCTCTATCAATTTTAGATCCAAATGAGCAAACAGTGACACGTGGCATGCCGTACAAGTGTGTTCTGCTGAAACAGTCCATAATTAGGGCATTGTGAGAGATTGGGTATAAATCTATCTTGAAGAATCCAAATTGGGTCAGACCTATGGCATTGGAAAGACGACTCAGAGGACTAATGCAGGACTGAAAATCAGATATTTAGGATCTGAAAAAATAGAGATAAACCAGATTCCATATCGAGCTCCTAGAAGGAAAGAAAAAGCTATATCATGTGTTGTCAAGGATTGCAAAGGACCAGACTTTCTACGACAGAAAAGAAAAGAAAGGTGTAGCAGAGGGTAGCATGACAAGAGAAGAAACCAAGGTGCATAAAAGCAGCAATAAGTTCATCATATGAAGTCTTCAAGTGGGCAGCACTGCATACAATCATTGTAAAGGTATCACTGTACTTAGTCAGTGTAAATAGATTATTGTACAAATTGTACTAGTATCTATCTGCTAAGGGTTGAAGAGGCAGTGTTGGGAGGTATAGGATCATCATTAGGTGGTTGTGTCAAAGTTTGGGTTATGGTCTAGTATACATTCTTCTTCTACATCATTCTATATCATTGTAAAGTGGACCATTTTCCCTGGTACAGGAGTCCATTCTTCTTTTTTTCTTCTATAGGGTGGTAGGGTGGTGCTAGGGTGAGTTGTAGCTCATTGGGTGTTTGGGCATCCGTTCAGTTGAATACTGAAGAATATCGGGCATTGGAGCATCCATCCAGTGGGAGCTGGAGAAGAATTCTTTTCTAGATTCTAGGAAGTTGGAGCTTTATTTTCAATTGGAGTTGAATATTAAAGAATTATTAGAAAAGCATTAGGTGGTTTTTGTCCCGGAGTGGGTTTCCACCTTAAAAACTGTGTGCATTTGTGTTCCTCTTGTTTTCTGCTATCATTTTACAAACACTGATAATAATTTAAGATTAACTAATTCTCTAATTGAAAGGAATACTGATTCACCCCCCCCCCTCCTCTTAGTATTTCAAACAAATAGTGGTGCTAACCCCAACATTGCTGAATAATCCCATGCCAAGATGTCCTTGTACACTTGTAACAAGTTTTTGTAAGCTCCTACCTCATCTGCGGAGCATGCTACCCCCAGTGAGATTTATTTGATTTTTCCTGGTTTTCTCGAGATATTCACCTTAATGGTTGGTAAAATATTCTACATATTCCCTTCTTCGAATGCATCAGGCGCCATGATGGGATCTTTGAACCATTATAAATTTCCAGATGGGAGGATTAAATGGCGTATATCTCTTGGGTTTCTGGGTTGTTAGGACCGATTTTTTTTTTCTGGAAGAAAAATGAGTGGTGATGCATTAAGTCCCATGGACAATCTAGTTCCATCATGGCCTCTAGAATATCCTTGCCTAAATGGAACATGACGTCTAAGGGGGATATGGTTTGTGTGAGAGCAATCTTATGCTCTTCTCATGGTGTACTAAAGGTACTCTCACTTTCTTGGATTTGGACGCTGCGATGAGTGCAGAGGTGCCTAAGTTTTTCCATTAAGGATCACAACTTTGTTTCATGATTGTGACGTTCAAATGGTGCACGGTGTCAAGGTGCTTATCGAGTAGATGGTCTGAGAACCAATGCTAATATTTGTTCCCAATGTGGATGCTTAGAGATGATTAGGCATTGGGGCATGTTTCCGCTTCTGCCATCTTCGAGTCTTTGCTTTTGGTTTGTCTAGCTCTTTTGGGGAGTTCAGACTCAACGTTTCCCTTGCCGCTCATAGCCTTGGGAGGTATTCACAATTCATAGTATGGTGGAATTGTGAGAAAATACCACAATAGCAGTGTGTGATCTTACCTTGATTCGAGATATTTATCAATGGGATGGTGGTGACCATGCGAAGACTGTGGGTGAGTTTCTTGAGTTCATGAAATTGATTTACCCTGTGGTCGTTTCAATCACATAGCCCACATGTCGTACTTGGCTGGTTTTGGGCCTTGCTAGGACAATGGGTCATCTTAGCTTTCCTAATATTTTTGTAATGATGGGGGCCAGGATGTCTTAGGGCAGGTTTCCTTGTGTCAGGCTGCCGTGGTTCTATACAAGTTACATCTAGGCATTGGGTAGCCAATGAGCATATGGTGTCTAGCAAAGATCGAAATTTGGAAATGTAAGTAAAGTTTCGAGTCTAATGGTTTTCATGACAAATCAGAAAATACTGTTTTTCCCTGTTTCTCCATTCCCTTTGGACTGTTGGATTAATTGGGTACCATTTTTGGAATGATATTAAATAGGGGCATTGGAAGACCAAGTGGTTACATGAGTTGCATAATGCACAGGTTGGGCTTATCCATGCAAGGCGATTGGGGTTGCTGATGTGCCCCTTTATTGGTTGTTTTTCTGTTGACATGAAGAAAATGGAACTGGTTGCCACATTTTCTTGCATTGTCAAACTTTCTATGGATTCCAAATCTGATCCATATACTGCGGTAAGGCGCGTTATGTCCTGACGTAAACTATTTACCGCCAACCGGAATCGAGGAATATAGGGACAATGACGAACCAGGTGGTCGCCTGAACACACTCGGCATGAATACTGGATTGCTTGTAAGTCGTCATAGTATACGGGGTTGACTGGTTACCATCTCTGGAATAGCTCTAGAGCTGCACAGTCAGTGATGAAGTGATCTCGTTCATCACAAAGTGCACAGAGCTGGATAGGAGCTTGAGGGTGATAACGGGGGGGAGAGAGTCGTTTAGGTGACTGATTCTCCTTGGACACATATAATATGGTCCTTTTTTATTACTTCCCTTGAGTGGTAGTACTTTTTACAGATTCTGAGTCGACCAAGTCATAGTTTTCAGTGATGAAGCATCGCATGAAATACAACATGAACCGGAACTGATGAATGCGGGTACAATAGCACACGTGGTGGTTGCTTCAAAAAATCTGACATGTATGTCGTTGATGTCAAAATAATTTTCTTTGGGAAACTTGATAAACTTGGTACCAATGGTTAAATTCCCTTAATTCAGGACGCTATGTGACTAAGTGGTTAGGCTCGTCGCATAGTAAGAAAAATGGGGCCTATCGAGTGGCCTTCATTTGCCATATTTGGTCCATTGGGGTGATTGTGTATGAGCAGGATGTTGGCTCCTCTCATAGGTACAATATGTTTCTAGGCTCTCCCTTGTAAATTTGCATGGGTGGATCTAAGGGGTCATGTTGGTACGATTTCTCTAGGGCTTGCAAGCCATCCTTATATCGTGGCATATTTTGGAGATGATGGGTATAATGCCCATAACGTTCGCATAAGATGCATGCTTGATTGGTGCGCAATGATTTCCCTTGGTTTTTTTTGGCTTGTTACTTTTTATGGGAACTTGAGGCCGAGGCATTTATTTAGGTGCTTAGAAGAGGTTTTAATCCATCTAAATTTGGGAAAATATTGGTAGGATGGCCTACGATATCACATAATGTGCAAGGTTGTAATGCCCAGGTATTTTTGGTTTTTCATTTTCTTCCATTTTTTGTTTGTTTTCTTGGTCGCATTAGCTGGCGCTGCTATGAGCGTTTCATTAACCGTTGTGGCCTCTTGAGGGGTGATAGGGGTTATCCCTATAAAATTGATGTTAAGACTTTGTAGCTGTCTAGTGGGACCAAATACCACACAGGTATTGTGAAAGCCATGTTCAGAAATGTAACAGTTGCCAAGAATTTCTTTGACACAAAACCAAGTGGGGGATATAAAAATGGTGTTTTGGCGATGGCGTAGGGTAGGAAAGTCATGCCAGTGGCTTCAGTATCCGTACTACTAGTTTCCATATTCGATATGGTCTCAGTGTTTGATGATAGCATCATGCACATCGATGCCCCTGTGATTGCTGGGGTTACCTCTGGTATGTTAGGGGTATCTCTTAGGAATTATACTAGGATTGATGATGGTTTGAATTGGCCAGGGCTGAATTCTTGATACCACATGAGTGATTCCCTGGTTGTATCTACATAAGGTAAAACGACATTGAGAGCCGTCATGGCTTTCTTATCATAGTATGTAAGCTGGTCGACGTTGATGATTTGATCTTCATGGAGGAACATCATCATCCCAAATACAACGGATGTTACTACAGTCATGGCGTACATATAACTCCACCAGAGGAGTATATTTTATTCTAGCTATAGGTCGAATACTTCAATGTCAACAAGTAGTGTCTTTCCGGCCAGGTTTATAGGGACATTCTGATATAGACCAACGAGGGTTGAAGTTCGACCGTTGTATGCTTTAAGCATGATGTCGGATGGTTTCAGTTCAGGTGATCCCAACTTCTTCCAAACAGATTTGGACATGATGCACGTAGATGCTCCTTCGTTAATGATGCATTGGTGGATGGTGATATTCTGGATTAACACTAGTATTTGGAAGGCGACCAAAGAAGGAAGCTTGGGCTTGCTTTATCTAGGTCAAAAGCCATTAGGTGCAAATCTGAAGGGTATATTGTGCCTAATACAGAAAGTAGGGATTTATGTTGTTTTCAGCATGATTATAGGACTTCTAAGGCTGACATGGTAGTGGGTGATTGTGCTAAATCATATATTATGTTTTAGTTATGGGTAGCTTTTGAGTGGTGTCTTACGTTCCTAGTTTGCCACTTGACATTTTTTGTAATGGGCTCTATAGGTACTTTGGATATGGTTAACGATGGAGTAGGTTCACTTGTGCTCGTACCTGATGGGTTGGTGTCCGAGGGGGCATCATAATTCCTATTCATTATCTGGAAGAACATTTCTTCGCCAATAATGTAAATTTCATGGTTGTCGCTCCCGATATCATTTTTGGATGGTTTTTGTTGTTGGGTATTAACCACTCCTTGGTGGGGGAAAGGATCCTGCATTACATCAGGTTTTTGGGTAGGTCCCCCTTGTCCACGGTTACCCTGAAGTTTTTTTAGTTCAGGGATTTTGGGACAGTGGTGAGGGTAATGGATGTACTCACCACATATGGCACAAGAATTTTTTTTCCTTAGACTGGACCTCTTGTTTTTTCCTTGGGAATTATTTTTTGGCTCCTAATTTTGATTTTGATTGGGGTTTCCCCAAGACTTAGATCACGAGGGGTGTTACTGGTTATTGCCCCCCTGTCCAGAGTATCCCTTTCGTTTATTCCTAAGATTATTTTTCGCAACATTAGGAGGGTTGTTATGGTTATCCTCGTCATAAGCCTGGCGCTGTTGAGCTTGGGAAGGTGGCACTAAGCTCATTGGCGCGTTGTTTTGCAATGGTGGAATTTGTGTGGGGAAAGGGGAATATTGGTTTCCCTGTCCTTTTTTGGTGTAAGGTTGCTGGGGGGGATCTCTTCCATCAACACTCCTAGCTGAGTATTGGGTCCCCTGTGAGGGAGGGTATGAGCCTCCTTACTATTGGTGATATGGTGACACCCTATTCGTCATATTCTACAAAGGTGCAGATTGACTTTGGTGGTAGCCAGGTTGCGTCATGTTATGGGTAAAATCGTACGAATATCCTGGGTACTGGATATTGATACCTAGGTGACCTTGGGTCAGTGACTTGATCAAGCCATCTAAAGTATTTGACACGCCTATAAATTCTCTATAAGTTTTCAGGCGCGGGGCACTTGGCATGACCTTGTAGATATATCCTGACTGGGTGTAGATGAGTTCAAGATGTTGGGCTTTGCAAATGGCGTCCTCCTCAGAGGTAGGTCCTTGTGTCACCACATCTTTTGAGATATATGTTGTGAGGGTTTTCAAAAAAAATTCCAACAAAACTCTATCGTCGAGTTTGGCTTTGCACAAACTACGACGTTTCCACCATTTTTGGAGATGGTCTGATATATAGATAGCTGGTGTTTGCATAAAATGAGTCATCAATTCCATACCCGAATCATAATGGATGGGTAGCTAAGAATAAGTGAGGAATGCGGTAGTGAGGGCGCTAAAGGTCCCATGTGAAGCAAAAGGCTACTCAACATACCATTTCGCTGTAGGCCCAGTTAGGGCACTGCGTTGACATAATCTCAATCAAATAGTATCATTAATGATATTATTGGATGAACACCATAGGTGGAAAGTCATAATATGATTCCAGGGTCTTCCTCTTGCCTCCCTTCGAATTTTGGTATATCCGAGGGGTGCTTCGTGGGCATGGGAGACCAATTAAGGCTATGTGCAATGGGGTCATTAGTTAACTTTGATAGATCTAGAATTTTTAGTGATGCTAAAAAGGGTACCTAAGTATTGACTACCATTGTGTAATATGGAAACATAGGTGTCTGAGTGTAATGGTTTATGGGGGGTTCCTAGGGAATATTACCCTGTGGCGGACCCTGTTGTATGTTCTGTTGACTCCCCGAAGGGGTAGCGCTCCTATGAACTTTGGGGTTGCGGGAGGATTTTAGTGTGGTGACCCTACTGGGGTTTCCACTGGTATGGTGTTGGGTGACCCTTGGGGGTTTCCAACCAAATATGCCCCAATAAAGGATGAATTGATAATGGTGGCGGTGTTTTGTCTTTGACACCTAAATGGTGAAAGACCTGGCACTCCTCCCTCTAATGGGGGGAGGTCCAAAAAATTCCTTGATTGACAAGGTCCCGTTGGGTTCGTTATGGTGTCGACTAGCTTAATCTTGGAAATATTTTTGGTTTGCTGAGGGAAGGAAGATTAGTAGCAAAGAAAATATGATCACATTCATAAAAAAAAGAGAAAAAATAAGAGGTGATTTTTCCATTATATTAACTCTATGTGATCAAGCAAGAAAAAAATATGGTTTGGTTGTTTTTTGTATTATACTCAAAAGCCTAAATAGACCTAATCGTCCTTACACTCTCAAATGTAACTAGGCCTTGCAAAGATATATTTTGATAGGTACTGGGGCTAACATCTTGAAAGAACTGGCGACGCCTTCCAGCAACCAAAGAATCAACCAAAGTAATGGTAAGAGGATCTAATGCTTCCTGCACCATCACCTATAGGGAAAGATGTCCTAGTTTTGGCCACTAAAGTACCGTCATCCAACGTCAGCATTCAAGTCTTGAGTTTCTTGGTATTCAACTATAGGTACCGAGTATTATATGGGTCAGGTAGCCCCAAAAAGTACCACACGCATTGGGCCTACGCTTAACCCCCTCTCAAACGAGTCTCTGGTAATGCAGAGTTATTTGTTCCGTGGGTGTATAGACAGATTTGAAGCTCCCTAAAAAGTCAACATCTATGTTTCAAAATGTAGAATGACCATGGAAACTTATTGGATGCCAACCCTCTATGGTCCTAAACTAAACTATAATTTCTTTTTTGGCCCCTGTGGGGAGAATTTAATGAGTTTGATTAGTGATTATTTTTAGAGAGTCTCAATTTTCTTAGCGTGGACCTTGGTGAAGTAACTGTAAGAAGAGGACAAAGGTCTCAACACACTGGGTGCCTTTTGGTCCACTTCTTACTGATGCTTCCTATGTGATTTGGAGTGTACAATAACAAGTGTTATGAGATGTGGATATGCATTGATCCTTTACAATCCTTTTCTAATTACACTATGTGTGATTGTTCCTTGCAAAAATAAATGATGTGCAGATTATGGGCCGCTTACACCTTTCTTAGTTAGACTAAGTTTTGCACCATAGGGAGATGGAAAATTGTCTTAAGAAATAATTCATATGCATACCCAGTCTCACCATGAGGTGAAAGGGTGGCAGAGATTACTTGCTTTCTTTTCAAAAGTTTGGTCCTGGTCTCGATTCCTAATACAAAAATTGAACTAATATAATGCAAAAATTGAAAAAAGGAATTAGCTAAAGATGTGTGGATTTATGGGCCACTTACTTTTCTGCTAATTAATCTATGTGTTTTGTATATTTTATTAACAAATCATTTTTTTAGAAAACATATGTGGATTGCAGGCAACTTACTTTCCCCTACTTAAACTACGTATGATTTGCAACAATAAAAAACTAGAATTAAAACTACTTAGTTGCTAGGCTAAACTCTAGCAAATAAGTGTCCTAACCAGTCATGAAATACTAGAACACAGTGATGAAAAATTTCATATGGGTTGCCAACAACTTACAACTACAAAAACTGAGAAAAACAAGTGAAAATTGGGCTTAATACCTATAACTTAACTTCTCTTCCCACAGGCACGAAAACCGTGTGGATGGCAGAGACTAAAAAATCTGCCTTCTCTGAGAAAAATTTCTCACTGAGGGTGACTAAAAGTGTTGAGAGGAAGAAGGAATGGTTTTGCAGCAAGATGAGTAGGAAGAAGGACTTCCATCAACAACCAATAACTCAAAAGAAAAAATATAGTGGAGTTGCCATTCTTGTGGTACAGGTCAAAGTGGTTTGTCAAACGTTAGTGGTAAACATTCAACATGTAATAATCCAAGTTAAATGGAAACATAGCATGCTACATAAACAAAGAAACAAAAAAAAAATATGCACAAGAAACACGCTCAATAGAGAAAGCACATTAATAACTTAACAATGGAGATATATCTCCCTTTATTAGGTGCTAGTAGTAGTGGAAGATATAATTCTAAATCTCTTGTATTGGATCCATCAAGCTACGAAGCTCCAATATCCAAGACAAGGGGGTATCTTCCCTTCAAGTTTTCAGCAAGCCTCTCTTCCCTCTCAAATGATGGTAGATAGATGGACACGTGGTGAAATCTTCTCTCTTAGATTTAGGTGTTGGATGGCCAACAACTGAATCCTTCCAATCCTCTTGTTGTTGGACAATACAAGTTGGTTCGCGGAGGAGAAATTTGGAAAGCATAACAATTTGTCTCCCATTTCTCTTCCCATGGTTGGCTTTTAAAGACAAATTTCAAAATTTTCCCTCCTCTTGGTACAAGATGGATGTTGACACAAGAGTGGTGGTATGATTCCTTTGTGTGTTGCACTAAAGCCTCAAGGTGGATCCAAGGTGACTGTACTTGGTTAGCTTGAGTGAGAATCTTTTTCTCCAAGTGTTCCAAGTGGTCCTGGATGGTGACATTTCGCATCCTCAGGAACGCACGACTATTCGAGGGATAGTCACAATTTTCTTCATGGATATCGAAGAAAAATCCACAATGATTGCCCAGGGCCAGTGCTTCTTGTGCGCGGTCCAAAAATGTGTTTGCTAACCTTAAGAAAAGTTAAAATTTTCAGCTCCTGTAATGTATTTCTTCACTATAAATATTTATTTGTACCTTCTTCTTGACATTTTATAATGTCTTTTTCTTGTACGATTTTTCAGTGTTAATAGAGAATTTGATACCTATTTATAAATGTCTCTTATGAGAAGCCAACCTTGAAAAATATTTGGAGGGAAATATTAATTTCAAATTTCAGATTACGCTCTTAATATATCTCTTTTGACCAATATAAGTTTCTCTTTACCCAATAAATATTTTCCCTTCACTAAATATTATTTCTTTTGGGGAAATAGGGTTTTTTTCTTTAGGAATTTCTCCCTAGCTTCCAATTTCAACACTAGGAACTAGTAGTACCTTCGAGGTTGCAGTCCTAAGTGGCAGGCTTCCTTGTGATTGGAAGTGGGATTACATCATCAACTCACAATCAGTCGAATCCATAATTTTTTTGTGTCATCACATTTATTCACACTCTATGCATTGTGTTATGTATATTATGCTATATTTTCATCATTAGTGGTTCCTTTCACATCTTTCAATGGTATAACTCAGTAAGTTGTAATAACATGGTTTCTTGCATGCTTGATCTCAGCTCCTTTATTCACATGAAGTAGATTCGTACCATTGCGGTTGAGTATAATACCTTGTGTTTGGGCACATATCAAGGTTTATATAAAACCCCTCCCAAGTTGTGTTCGAGTTTATACCATCTCATGTAGTTTGAGGATTACTCTATGAAACCTTTGTTATACGTGTCCATAACTCTATTGATGTATACTTTGAAATAGGTCTACATTGTATTTATCGGTGGGCATGATCTTCTGGTTTATTACATGGAACCTCTATGTATTTGTTTCTGGAAATGCCCTAGAATTTCATGTCATGGATCTGCAATGTATATTTTTATTTTCCATGTTCAGTTATTCTTTATGCTAAGCATTTATATGCCTACCTCAAGGATGATCTATTTATGATTGAGACTTGTTTGTGAGAGTTTCTCTAATCTTGTCCCTTGATCCTGACACCTTCCTTGCATTTTAACACCTGATTGTAATTCATTTTAGTAATCAGCTTCTCTTTTGACCTCATGCATTAGGGGGAATATGTTATAACCCTATTTTCCACCCCACTTCAATAAGAGAAACCATAGCTCAACTTACCTCATTTCTAGCTAGAATACATCTTGATTCACCTTTTTTTTCTCAGATAGTTATTACAAGGAAGTTTTTAGATGTTATAGGAATACAATTACATAATCCAGTAATTTATCATATCTATTTTGTTACAAATTCATAATTATGACATAATATTTTTTCCATAATTAAGAAAAACTCATAATTGAGAAGAAAGTTCATAATGAGTTGGGAAAATATTATAATTGAGCATGAAACTTGTGCATGACTTGTTATTTCTTAGTTCACATGCCATAAATTCTATCCACGAATTGTATCCTCCCAATTTACATGCCATAAAACCAAAATTCTCTTGGATCGAAGTGTTTAAATACATCCTCCAAAATCTAGTATAATAATATGTACTCAGACCTTCTCAAGGGTGGAAGGACGAGGATAACTGTTGGAGCAGTGTCCCCTAAGGCATAAATTTTCATGTAACTTTGTATAATTATGTATTTGTGCACTGCGAACAGAGTCAAGGGGTTTTGAGGTGGGTCAATGTCCCTAATTTTGATGTAAATGGATTTAAGGGTAAATTGTGGGCCTCAAACCATGGTTTGAGACCATAGTATCTACGCTATAGGCGAATATAAATAGATATATCGATTCTAAGAAAGTTAGTTAGTTGAATTGAGTTCATGATATTGATGTGTATGCATCTGTAATGTGTTGTAAGGGTTGTTTGGGTTGGGTTGAAAGGCTCCTGCTGGCTATGTGCACGGAGATCTAGTCTTGGATGTGTGCATACTTTGTTGGATGTGTGTGCAGAAGGGTTTTGTAAGGGAAATTGGATGTATTGTGTTAGAGTCGGTCTGGCTATACCTCCGTCAGAGATCAAAATTTCTCTTATTGCACTTCATTTTTAGGTGTCTCATTCTGCTCATTCATCTGCATTCCGTTAGGGGCATGCCATTATCTAACGGAAGGGTCTCTTCACTAGTTTCCCTCATGTTTGTACCTGCTGGGTTGGTCAAAATTTATCAAAATTCATCAAAGTTGATTTCAGTCATTTACAGTCATAGACGGTCTTGTGGTCAAAAAAGAGTCTTTCAGTCACTAGGTCTAGGGTTTGGTCTTCAGAATGTCAAATAATGCCCGCAGGCCATGAGGATGTCATCAATAAGTTTTAATTTCAAGATTTTCATCATTAAAAATGCTCAAGGATGTTTCTTCTTCAAAACTATGTTTTGAAGAAGAAATCGTCAAATTAATTGTTTGTAATAAATATATATTTTTAAAAGTTTTCCACCATGAAGTACTTCAAATGCAGCCTCTGGTCATCCTTTGCCGAAATCTGATGCCACCATCCCTGCAAAAAATCAACCAAGAAAACATCATTTCAAGCCAAAAAAAAAATCAAAAAGGAAATTTGAAAAAACAGAGTTGTATTAAATGTGAAAAAGTGTCGATGCCAAACATTACAAAATGGGTTTGTGAGAAACAAAAATTGAATCCACCACTATATAATATTTTCATTTGTTTCGAAACATTCATTTGCATCCAAGAAGATCGATTGAAGTCGATTTGAGTGATGAGAGGGCGAAGCTGTCATTTTGAAAACCAAGAATGTGTTTACAAGTCTGCGCGGCGCATTGGGTAAGCGCGCGACGCACTGGGGCTGCGCGACGCATTGGGCGATTTGCCACAGTGTATTTTTCCTCTGGCGCGACACATCCAAAGGACACGGTGCACTGGGCTTGTGCACAGCGCACAAAGCCTCCAAGGCAAAAAAAATTCATCACGGCTCCATAAAAATCAAATCGGTTCAACTCATTTGCTCCAAGTAAGTTTGAAAACGCTTGTTCAGTGATTTTAGTTATGTGTGGTGTTGTTGTGAGGCAAAAACATTAGAGTTTTGGTTGGTGAAAAACAAACCCTATATCCATGTCAAAGTCTGCTCCCTTAGGGTTTGAAATGAAGTGTTGAAATTTGACTATTGGTGCTAAACGCTCTCACTCCATTGTTCATTCGTGTTCCCATCACTGTCATACTGTTATCACATTCATTCTCCTATTTCCTCTGTCCCAAACTACTTATACCCTTTGTTTCCATGTTTCATCCTCAAACCATACCACTTTCTATCACTTCCCTTCCTTCATATTAGTTATAAATTCCCACTTCCCAAAACATTCAAGGACTGTCCCTATATCCTTGACTTCACCTAGATTAAGTATATCTTGTCATTTCATTTACCCCTATCTCTAAAAACTACATTTCCCATCACCATATCCCACTCCCATATCACTTATAAAATCCCCAAATCCCGAAAGTTCCCAAGCAGTCAAGTGACTGTCCTTCCACTCAAATTTCACTTGAAAGTTCATTATACCCAATGTAATATTTCCCCACAGTCTTTCATTTCATACTTGGTACATATTTGACATATTTGGTATTGAAAGACAAACTCTTATTTTCACCACACATCTATCAGCATATACTTGTTATACACATTGCAAAGCACCATGTCAGAAACAAATTCATCATATGAGCAAGAATATGAGCAGGACAATGACTCAACCGCAGAGCTAAATGTACCAAGGAGGTCTCATAAAAGTGGCAGGCACGTCAGAGAAGAGCCCACTTCCTTGACTCAATTGCAGGCCTGCCCGCTTGCAATGACATGCTTTCAGCAACATTCATGTTTTCAGTATTGTGAGATGATTACTCAGATTTAGCATCATCAGGAGTTGGTTCGCTTATTTGTCCTACATTTGCGTGATGGTCATGTAAACCTTGCTGGAGTGAACTTCACCTTGACACCAGAAACCATTTCTCAGGCGACCGGGATACCAAACATAGGTGAGGAGTGGAATAAGAGATAGCAGCTGGATAGAGCATATTATGAACCTTACATCAGGCCTGGATATTTGAGGCAGCTCAGTAGGGTATTCCCGTTCTGATTTTTGAAGGAGTCCTATGCGCCATTAATGAAGCTCATCATTAGATACTTCAGTTGCGAGGGTAGATTCTCACGCCTTTATGCATACCACATCAGACTGTTGATGCATTTCATGAGAGTAAGATTGATAAATATTCCATACTTCATGTGCCGAAACATAGAGCAGATGACTACCCTTGTGCAGAAGAAGACTCCAGAGCAGCAACATAACATCATTTATCATTATGCGCTCATCAAGATGATTGTGGTACATCAGCTTGGATTGTAGGGCATTGCATGGGAGGAGTTCATTTCCCGTGACTTATTTACAGCCCCTTAGCCTCCTCCAGAGATTGTTCACGATGTAGGTGAGCCTTCACATCAGTTTGAGGTTCCTGAGACAGATCCTATCAGTGTTCCGGTGTATGTTACCTATCAGAGAGGTACCAGAGCCTTATTTGCAGCAACACGACGAGTACTATCTCCACCCGGGGTGGAAGGGGTCTCGTTACCTTCGAAAGTAGCGTGAGTACTATCTCCACATGGTGTGGAAGGGGTCTCACCTTCTACATTAGCACAGGTACAGGACAGAGGCAAGAAGCCTATGCAGGATGAGGGCCCCTCAGGAGGCCAAGATACTGATTTTATAATGATCGATGTTGATTCGAGCTCTCCCAACTCAAAACTGAAAGAAACCATCCAGGAGCAGAAAGCTGAGATCGACACACTGACCGAGAAATTGCAGAGAGCTCAGTGGGTTATAAATTACTTGGAGCAGCAGAATAAACAATTGGAGGATCAGCAGACACTCATAGAGTTGCGGCAAATCCGTGAAGACCGTGAATTGGCTCGAAAGAGACCAGGTGACATGACACCATTTGAGCGGGAGACTTGCCTTACGAGAGTAAAAATCTATCTGGAGAAGCTCTTGGCGAAGGCCAATAGGGACAAAGCATGCTTATACATATGAAAAACCACTATTGGGCCCGCACACACGTTTGTAGAGCTAGGATGAAGATCCTGAAGGCGAGGTTGAGAAGAGCACTGAGACGGCGAAAAAGGCCTGATACACTCCAAATCTTGGCAAAATATTCCTTGGCTGAGCATGGGACATGATTGGAGACATTTACTCCAAATTTCAGAAAATTTGGAGTAAATTTTGTCATTTTTGAAATTTTGGTCACAAAACAGATTTTCCTGCCCGACGCGTCGCGCCACCTGGCGCGCGCTTACATTTGAGAGATCTTCTGGAGGAAAAAATTACATTTTTAGATTTGTTATGAAAATTTATGCATGCTCAGGAATGGCTGAGAGATTTTATCAAGTTCTGGATGGTCTTAAGGGTCAAAAACACACCAAAAATGGCCTTTCTGCCACCTTTTGCACCAGCAGGAACCAGTCTTGGGAGATTGCTGGTTTGGAGGGGCAAATGAACTCCAAATTGAAAAATTCAACTTGGGTTGGATAGAAGATAGCTAGGGCTTTCCAAGGAGATGTCATGAGATCAATTTGGACTTCAGGAAGTGCCTCAAAAATGGGCTCAAAGTGGCACGGCGCATTGAGTTTTCTGGCGCGGCGCATAGAGGATTTTGGTCCAATTTTTACTTTTCAGCTCATAAATTCGACTAGTTTGACTCGTTTCACTTCTTAATGTAATTATTGATCTATATTGATGTAATTCTGTGGCTATGATGTAATTTTGGCTCATATTTACTTGTTCTAGAGGATTCATTCAATAAAAAGTGAAAATTAAGTGAATGGATCAGTTTCCTAGCATATAGAGGCAAGTTGTTTGATTGCCTAGATTTCAGTTCCTAGTTTATAATTGGTTGAAACTTCTCCTAGAAGGATGAGCTCGACCCCTAGAGGCATGGGAAGGGGTTAGAATTGTCTATATATTGTATTTTCTGAGACATTTTCAGGGTTGGACTTTTGGGAATAGTTTGGCACCTGATTGTATATTCATTTCATATTTTTGGCAAAGGAAAGACTAGAGTTTTGCAGCACTTGTTGGGATCCTTGTGGCCCTGAGTTTTGATGACGTTTTTCTCCATGTATCTATAAGTTTCATTAATGTTATATGTATGCCATTTCCCTTCTCTTTTCTTCTGAATTAAACAAATGAGTAACTAAGGTAGAATTCATTAGTTTTCTGGTGCTCTACCTTAAACTTTTGTTTAGTTTTACATGTTTTCGTCAGTTTGAAGAGGATCCTTGCACCTTTTTTCCCTCTTCAGCTCCTCAACAGTATTTTCCATCCATTAATTGAATCTAAGACATCAAATCCATTTCCTTCCCTGCCCCAAATTGAACTCCGCAAGAATTTGGCCTCATCCCCAAGCCTAAAACTGCCTTTCCCTTTTTCCAACAAAAACCCCTAAAAATCATTCCAAACTCCTTGATTAATATACCTAGCCTAAAATTAGCACTCATTTAAGTCATCTCAGGCCCTATTGATCATTTTTACTGAGTTTTACCCGGAGAGAGCCCTCTCCTATTCTGGTAGGGCTAGCTACCAGACTGAGCGTGGTTTGGTGTTACCATGAATCTCTCCTTCCTTCAGCCTAAGGTGGATTTGGGAAATAAAATATTGAAAGTTTGATGTATTGAACATATTTGAAGCTAATAGAAAGGAAATATTTTGGTGAAATTCTTATGTTATGAATTTGAGCTTTTTACTGTTTATGTTCTGTTGAGATCACACTGTTTCTGTCTTACTTATTGACTATTGCGCAAGGATATTTGATATGATCATGAATGCTTATTGATGGTTGATAGATATGTTTAATTATTTGCATTAGTTAGATCTAGATCTGGTTATGTTATACTTTATATGCGCTAAGATGGACAATAACTCTATTTTACTCTGTTAAAGACTGTGCATTTTATGTGTTTCTATTGTATATTTTTGCACGCATATATTTACAATTGATATAATTTTCATTCGGTTAGCTCAGGACCACCTCATTATTTTCTCCCTCAGGGTGCAAAAACCTAGTTCCATCACCCCCTCAGCCCCCCATACTCCTTCAGATGAGTCTTTGATCTGCGCAAGAAGTTCATTGCCGAAAGGGCCAGTAGTTGGAGAGTTTATTGGTTTATCCATAACTCTGAACCTAGGTCAGGACCCCTCAAGCCAAAAAATGGTTCAATTTCTAGGACCAAGATCATTTTGAGGGAGATTTGATGTTGTGGCATCTATCACGAAATGAATTGCAAGATTGGCTAGATAGAAAGATCCTTGAATTTGCACTCCAAGAGAATAGAAGTACTAAGTTGTCTGACGAACAGTGGGTACAGAAATATATTTATACATAAGTGCATGAAATATTCTTTTGTTCCTTTGCGACAAAATACAAGAGTGGTTGTCGCACTTAGCTGAATTCCATCATTGCATAAGAGATGACGTAGTCACTGAGTGGATTCCTGAATTGACCGAGCATGTAGAGAAGTTTGACAATAATATCACCTGCTCGGTAGATCATTGGATTGATCGCTCCTTGGGGGGATTTCTGACTGAATTTTCCATTGATCAATTTGTGTCCTATTCTGAATCAAAAAGAAGGTTTTTCAAAGGCCCTAGAGGTAAGTTCCTGCACTCATTGAAATTATTGCTGAAAATTCTATTGTGTGAATGAGGTTGTCTATGCGAATATACTTCTTGAATGCATCAAAGAGGTTGAAGTATGTGCAGTGAAAAATTTTACCACGAAGACTCTGAAAAAATTATTTACAGCCCTCTGAAGCCTAGATCTAATAGTGAACCTAAACTACAAATGGCTAGCTCAAGTGATTATGAAGAAGAAATCTCATCATACCAAAAGCCTTTGAGTCTCTTTCCAACCCCATCCACTCCACTTCTTCACTTACATCACAGATCACCTACCCTACCACGTAGTCCGTCACCACTACCACATTTACCTCCCCCTAAAGTAGACATGACTGCATCAATGACTTTACCTAATTTCAGAGGAATTGTAAATGAAGGCACTGATCACTTCAAGTTTGTGACTAAGGCCATATGGTAGGCTCAAAAAATTAACAATATTGATATTAGGAAGGCTCAGTTTGCTACTGCATTCCAAGATCATGCATTAGATTGGTACACTGGGTACACTAAAGAAAACCCCAATGCTACCTTGGAAGAAATCAAAGTGGCCCTAAAAGAGCAGTTTAAGAAGACTAATTCATACGCACAGATGGTGACAGAAATGAAGGATATTTTTCAAGAGGCTTGTTGGAACGGGGTCCCCTAGCTATGTTTTTTGATATATATTTTTGTAGTAATTAGTATAGTGTAGAGGCTTTGAGGTGGGTCAAAGCCCCCAATACATTGTAATGGGTCAAAGGGTAGAACTAGAGTCCGCAAACCATGGTTTGCGGACCATAGGATAACTCAGGCTATGATGATATAAATAGATAGATAGTTTGAGTCTAGAGGTAAGTAAGAAATATTGATGCTAAATATGAACTATTGAGATATGTTTTGGGTATTATTGGGTAAGGAATCATGCTGGCTGTGTGCGAGGAGATCCTCAGTAATGTTTTGTGCGGGCCTCGTTGGCTGTGTGCGCAGACTGTGACTTGGGTTTGTAACTTGGTTTTGGACGTTTACGAATGCGAAATCTGTTGAATTATCTATATGTTATCTGAACTGGTTGCGTTTACTATTGAAGTACCTCTACGTTAGCTGCGATTGTGTCTTTGATATATAAATTAGCTGCGATTGTGTTGTTCTGTAATGATAATTACTGATGCCCACGTGGATGCGAAGGTGTTGCTAAGATCTACTTAATAATAGTAGCTTGTTTATGTTTACATGTTGGTTATACTGTTAAGGGCTTGGTAATAAGCTTGTTTCTGTGCGAACCTGATAGATCTCAACAAGACTGCCTTATTTACCCACTTTCTCCTAGGGTGCGAAAACTTGGTTCCAGCACCCACCCATACTACTTCGGGTGAGACCTTGGCCTGCAAAAGTGGGTCATTTCTGAAAGGGCCTATAGTATAGGGGTGTGTTGGAAAATATTAAATATGAACTTAGGTTAGGACCCCTCAAGCCAATAAATGGTTCTGTTGCCAAGACTGGGAGCATTTTGAGAGAAAGATTGGGTAATGCCATGAGGCTGTTGGCGACCTCAGAAATTGAAGCTTGAAGATTGGTTTGAAAAACAGATTCAGGAATTTTCCATAAAAGAGAATCACAACATGAAGCTAACACCTGAGAAGTGGAAGAACAAATATATTTTTATAGAAGTATATGAAATTTTCTTTGTAACTTTTGTGCACGAGCTATAGGAGTGGCTAGTAAGGCTAGTAGAAATCTAGACGTGTTGGAAAGACGATTAGGTTACGCAGTGGACTCTGGAATTGATCCAACAGTTGGAGAAGGATGAAAACACAATCACCCAAACTGTATATCATTGGGTGGATAGTGTGCTAGGAGGATTTGTCACAGAATTCGCAGCCGATCAGTTTGTATCCTACTCGGAAGCGGAGCGGAGATTCTTCAAAGGATTCTGAGGCAAGTTCTTGTGAAAATTTCCACTACTAATTAAAATATTACTGTGCGAAAAAGGAATTTTGTGCAGCCACATTGAATGAATGACCTCTGATCAGGGTGAGAGCACAACATGAAGTGGTAAGTACTAACGAGTCAACCGAGAAGGGGATAGATCTTTCTACAACCCCTTAAGAGAGCCATCTGCATATGTAGAAACTATTCCTCCGGCTACCCCATTGTCGAGTCAGTGTAAGGGAAAGAAATCCCCTACCCCTCCACCACTATCGGAAAAAGATATGGCCACACACGTGAAGCTTCCCACCTTCAAGGGTGTGGGAGATGAAGACATGGACCGATTTTGGTTCGTAGCGGAATTAGTATGGACCGCGCATAATGTTGCAAGCGATGTTGTAAAAAGGGTGCAACTATCCCTCGGCTTTGAAGGAAGGGCCTTGGATTGGTTCATGAGGTACGTAGGCCAACATGCGGATCCGTCAATAAAATAAATTAAGGATTATTTAAAACAAAAGTTTAGGAAGCCTAATTCCTACGCTCAACTGGTGGTTTATTTGAAAGACTTTAAATAGGGACCCACTGAGTCGGTATGGGAGGTTGATCAGCTGCTATAGAAGTTTATCAGAGATGGGGAATTTAAGTATGAGGATAGATAGCATAAGGAATGGTTCATTGCCATGATATTACATAACTTGCACGGGCCTATGGGACAACAAGCGATTGATACACAAGAGAATGCCTTGTAGATTTCCATGAAGCTAGAAGCTGCGCCAAGAGATGATGCCCAGTTTGGGGTACAACAGATCTAGGGACAACTGGAGGCAATGCACCTTGAAATCTAGAATTTGCGAAAGGAGTGAGGAAAAGAAGTTGGTCCAGACGTATGGTGTATAAGATGCAAGGTGTCAGGCCACACCAAGGATCTGTTCCCTCTGTTGGTAGACTACATGTAGGCTAGGGTGCCAACCCATTGCGCCCTAAAGAGGCTACGATACCAAGCGGTCACACGTTATGGTGTGCTAACTGCCGTGTAGCTGGACTACATGATACCAACCACTTCCCCCGTCTTGGTGCCTATGTTACAGAGTTGAAGCAACAATAGTGCTAATTTTTCTCATCTATGGGACATGATGAACACAACTACCAGACATACGACTTAATGATAGACCGAGGAAACCTGTACAGGGTATAGGCTAACCCTTCATCACCACTATCTCCCTCGAGATGAGGAGGCTCCCTTGCCAAATGCCAGGGGGGGAGAGTCTAAAGCGTAGGTCGGGGAAGAGGGCAATTGATCTATTCTAATTGTGGAGAAGTAGGGCACTTCGCAAGGGACTATCCAAACCCTGCACGAGAATCTTGCAGATATTGTAGACAATTGGATCATGTGATCGAAGATTTTCCAGTACTGATATCAAAGATGCAGGAAATACAACATACACCAATGC
Source organism: Pinus albicaulis (assembly GCA_034641835.2). NCBI lineage: Eukaryota > Viridiplantae > Streptophyta > Pinopsida > Pinales > Pinaceae > Pinus > Pinus albicaulis. The sequence continues at coordinate 718,380,412 of CM076570.1, read as the reverse complement.
AGAATGTAAAAAGGGTTAAGGCATAACCACATGATGAGGGACCCAGTATTAATGTCATTATGCACGGAGACATGGCTATTGGAGGAGCTAAGGAAAGAGCTGTGGCTGAACCCCTTATCCGAAAATCCACTATCAAAACGGAAAGCTTTGACCTACAGAAGGAGAAAGAAACCTTCCTAGAAGCTCGGAAAGACTTTACCAATAATGAGGCATCTACTTCCAAGGATCCAACAAACCTAAAAGCGGACAAAGAAGTTAAACCATTCCTATAGGCATGTATGAAGTTGCTACGCAACTAGAAGGCAGTAGAAAATCTTCAAGCACTGATAGACAGTTGCGCAAAAAAAACTGACCCTCCAACAGAAGTTAAATATGTTCACAAACTTTACAAGCATAAGAAACACACTAGTCACGAAATGTGACTAATTGTGTAGATTGGCGATTATGAAGTGGATCAGGTCATCCTAGATATGGGATCCGATGCGAATGTCCTACCCAAACAAACGTGGCAGAGGATGGGAGAACCTAAGCTGGAACGGTATACTATACAGCTGCACATGGCTAACCAACAAAAGATCATATTGTTGGGGATACTATCAAAGATTATGGTAGATATTGCAGGAGTTGAGGTATATGTGGATTTTGAGGTAATTCAAATTGTATAGGATTCAGACCCTTATCCTGCGCTCCTAGGACTGGACTGGGCTATAGACATGGGAGGAATTATCAACTTAAAGAAAAGGAGCATGGTTTTTGAGAATGAGGATACGAGAGTAATAGTCCCTCTAGACCCAGCAGAGGGAGAATGGTATACATAACTCGTGCGCGAAGAATATGACGTGGATCGTATATATAAACTAACCCTTGGGATGAGGATTGGATTAACCCTATGGTTGATGGTGTGCTTTGCTGGGAGAAAGATAATGAATGCCTTTCTGAATCTGACGGGGAGATCAAAAATTGGTAGAACCGGTTGCATGAGGTATTTGCGCTACGATATCTTAGGATCACAAAGAGCTTCTGGTGTATCTCCTCAGAGGTAAGAGAGATGCCTTATGTTAGCCCCTTATAAATTCCTTGACAAGCAAGCAGGGGGCTAAATTGTTTCATGAGCCTTCAAGGAATGCATTTCCCTTGAAAACACATCATCCTTGAAGCCTTTCATGTTCCCCGCCCTTTGAACATTTCCCTCTGCTGTTCTGGAGTCAATAAGCCTCACTGATGATGAAAAATTGTGCTCCAAAAGGCCTTTATTTGCCCCTTGTATCCCTACAGAATGTCCCATTTTACCCCTTTTTCCCTTTTGTCAAAGTTCCCCTTTTACCCTCTAAATCCTCCCAAAATCCCCTTTAAATCCTACATTCGCCCCTTGTTTGGTCTGATTCCCCTTTCTTCCCTCTATCGTTACCCCTCATTGGCTTTGAAATGCATTAAAAAGGGGCAAAAAACCCACTTTCCACCATATATTAAGGCCTAGCCCCTTAAACCACTTCCCCACGTAGACCTAGGTGCTAAGACCAAGTTCCAATCCTTAAAGTGCTTATCGCATCGGAGAATCGGAGAAAACACGCATTTCCTGTGTTAAACAGAAAAACTTCGATGTGATTGAGTTTGGCCTCCATCGATCCCGCTGCAATCTCCACCGTTGATCTACCGTTTTGATCAGACAGCCCTGCGCCGATCGCACTCACGCCCCGATCGCAATCGCAAAATTTCGTCGTGCCACTCCTCCGCTCCTCCTGATTGCGATCCGTCGATTGTAATTCCACCGTTGATTCCCCGGTCGATCCAACGGCCTGTGCTCTCCCGCTCCAATCGCAATCGCAAGTTTAAAATGCGACACACTTTGCCCTTTGCGATTGCGATCCACCGATTTAATCTTCGTCGTTGATCTATTACTCAGATTCGACGGTCCAGCGCTAATCGCACCATCGCTCCATTGCCTCTCTCCATCTCCCTTCGATTGAATGTGAGAATCCAACGGCCAGCGCTCAATCGCCCCAATCGCAATCGCAAAGTTTAAGCGGTGCCACCTTCCGCCCCTTCCGATTGCGATCCCCCGATTCAATCGTGATCGTCCGTTCAAACGAGATCGATGGCCCATATTGCATTGCGTCTTCCTCCGTGTTCTTCCATCAGACATTCCCAAACAGTCCATCGTTCAATCTCCGCCGTCTGTTGATCTCCTCCTGAGATCCAACGGTCTAAGTTGAATCGCCCTCCGCCCATGCCGCGTCCCACCACATACGATTGCTTTTATTGCATTTTCGTCCATTTTAATGCATTCCACCCAATTTCATAAACCATCCCATTGATTAATCTCTGCCTTCGATCTTCATCACCGGACCATGATCGAACGGCCCACGCTCATTTCTCCACCATAACCCTATAGGTCAAATTTTACGCCACATTTATGCATTTTTCATGATTGCTTCATCATTTTATCACCACCTTGCTTCCATCCTCTTGACTCCCCTACATCCACCACCTCCATGCATGTTTTTCTTAACAGGATTTCGTGTCTTGCAGGGTTACCAGGTGGCGAAAGCCGCCATGATTACACAGTCTTTAATACAGTGGCAAGACGACAAGACTTGCATTAAAAGAACATGATTTGAAACTCTGTAAAGTCTTCCCTAGAGCCATTAAAGCATATATTTCACAGTCAGAGGCAAGCGTGGAAGCGGCAAAGAGTACCAGTGGAGAAAACAGTGTGTTTAAGGCCCGTAATGGAAGATTTTGAGCCTTAATCCAAGTATTTCGAAGCAGAGTACCAGATCAAAGACATCATGGATCTCTCAGAAGGCCCAGTGCATAGAAAACTATGCCATCAGGGTAGCTACATCAGCAGAACATCCCTGCATGTGAAAGGACAAAGCGCCCATATTGTTTCCTCTATTTACCGTGTTCCTGAAGAACATTCAGCCTTGACCACAGTCCTAAGTTATCAGAGCATTTGTTATGCAGCATGGCGCACTTCACTATCATTCATTTTTCTTTTTGTTTATTCACCAAAAGTACTACAGAGTACTACAGCCAGAGTGCATCAGATCCATACCGGAGTAAATGGAAACATGAAGAAGATCATTCTTTTGTCCAAGGCATGTCAGAGATAAGTGCACAGAGTTTAAAACTGAATGGGCTTCGGCCCTCTCTCTTTTCTGAGTTTAATGCTTCATTTAGTGTTTCACCTACCTCCTCTGCCCTCTTCAGCTATAAAATTCAAGAAGGAACTCATTGTAAAGGTTGTTGATCGGCTATCTGAGAATTGCAAGCTGTTTCTTTCGAGACATGTTCTCTATGTAAAGTTGTAAGATAGGGTGAGGAAGATGTTTTCAGACTGAATATAAAGCTATTGGTAATTTCGTACTTGACTGGTGTTGTTTTTTAATATGACAAGAACATTTCTTTGGATCCTGATTTAAAGCAGCTGGTGATGTTTTCTATCTCTGTGTTTTATTTCATTTCATTACATTTCTTTTGGCACACATCAAAAATCTGGCATAGGATTTACCCTTGTTAGGTACCCTATGTCTCTGCTCTCTCTGCCTTTAATGTTTTTCTGCTATATGTGTATCTTAGGTTTGATTTCAGTGTAGTGGTTCCATATGCTGCTAGCTGATGTATGAATTAATGAAATCTGATTTTAGATGTTCTTGTTAGGATTTAATTGAATGAATTGGGAACATTGGGAGGTCTAGAACTTTGTCTCTATCTCACTAGGATCCTTTTAAATTGATTAAGCCCTTTCTAAGTTTCCTTGAGATGGAGGCCGAAGCATTGAGAGTTCAAAGTCTCTCTCTGATCTCAGGTTTTCAACTTTTTGTTTTGAATCTTTAATGTTTCCTTGCTCTCACATTCCCTCTTGCCTATCCTACCACACTATCATCTTTAAGATCTAATGCTTTAGATGACTAGCCCAATTGAAAGCCTGCATATTGATTAGCAAGCAAATCATTTCCTGACTCCATTTCCCAATGGTCTTGAATGTTCCCTGGAATTATCTCTCCTTTGCCTAAATCCTCTTTTCTCATCCTTGTCTTATATCGAACCCTTCTTTCCTGATTCCCAACAACCAAACAAACAATCAAAAAAACAAACCCCGAGCCTTATAACTAGCCTAATATCTTAAAATTTTCACTTCAAAGACATATACCTTTGACAATCATAGAGAGATCCCTCTCTGGACCTAGGAGGGCTAGATCCTAGGGTATGAAAGTAGTTTGATGTTGTCTCATATTTTGGTATTGCCAACCTTGCCAAAACATAGGAAGCCCAACATAATGGCGACTCTGCTGGGGAACTTCTGAGTATTTTCCACCATGCTACATCACTATAACCTCAGAAAACCTAGAAACTCTGGTTAGGTTGGTAGTGAAACACCTCCATTTTCAATTCACTTTCTACACCATTTGTTGTGTTTCTCCCATACTCTTAGACAGAGCCTGGAAAGGGCCAGGTAGCCTCTGGATCTCACACTCTTTCAGAGGTGACATATCTGGTAAATGTCCTCCCAGTCAATCTCTGGTTAGAGTGTGCTGAGTTTTAGATATTCCTGAAAAGGGACATCTCATAAGCACTGTGGTGGACAGTGTACCCTCCTGAAGCACCCTAAACCTTCCACCTGGCGACTCCATATCTCCTTAAAGATCAAAGACTCCACTGGTGATCAGTAGGCCTGCTGATTATCTTGGTTTCACATAAGACTCCACTGGAAGACCAGCCTCTAAAACAACATCGACCACAATAAAGGTAACAAGTAGGGTTAAGCTGCCTTGTTGGAGAACAACATTCTGGCTTTCAGAACCATTCACGCAAGAGCTTACCCTAACCCAAATCCACCTGAAATAGTTGAAAACCCCAAGAGCATCCTCAAAGGATCTCCTACACCTAAAAGTCCAACTATTTCCAACTACATCCATAGAGCTAACTCTGCTCCAGAAGACTTTACAGCTCTGTCAGACCCATTTTTTGACCTAGACCTACCGAAAAGACTACCAAGAACTAGGTCATTCAATGCTCTAGACCAGCCATACCTTGAGCTTCCCGGTTCACCACCTCAAAGTGGTAAACACATTAGGGACAGAGAGACCCCTCCATCCACACCCCCTGATATTCACTTCATTCAAAACTTGGGGCTCAGTCATCCTAAATCTACTCAACAGACTTCTGCTGGTCCTAACATCCCTGTCATCCACATACCAGCTGCTCAAGCCAACCCTTTACCTCACCAGAACATCATCATGGTAGCCTGGTATGCACCTTTGGTTTTACCCCAGCCTCTAGTACCTTTACCCAATGATTATCAATCAAAAATCCCACACTTCACTGCCAAAGAATCTACCACAACACAACACCATGTAGATAGGATGGAAGATTCTTTTGACTACATGGAGATAGATGATGATACAGTCAAAATGAGAATCTTTTCCCAGAGTTTAGGAGGTGATGTGAATAAATGGTTCAAGAGCCTACCTCCTAATAGTATCTAAGACCTTCCTGCTTTATATCAGACTTTCATAAACAAATGGGAGGTTAAGGCCAACCCTTGCCAAATCCTAGCAGAATATATGAACCTTAAAAGAAACGTAGGAGAAAGTGTCCATGATTACTCTACAAGATTTAACAATATTTATAATGCTCTTCCTCCACAAATGAAGCCCCCCCAGGGCATGGCTCTAGCGAAATATCCTGAAGGCTTTGATGCTGACATGGCCTACCATCTTAGGGAGAGAGATTACAACACATTGGAAGACATGAAAAAAGGAGCAGTGAGTGTAGAGGCTAATCTGATTGAGAAAAGAGCAAGATTGAGAGCCAAGAAGAGGGTAACATATAGAGATGACACTGTAGCTTCCACATCTGATCCCAATTATGACCGTTTATCCAAAAACATTGAAAAGCTACAACAAATGATGGAAAAAATGGTTGTCACTGTCAGTAACCAAAACCGAAACCAAAATCAGAACCAGAACTTTAGAAGAAACACCACCACTCCCAACAGACAACGAGAGTCAGATCAGCAAGTTATTCCTCCATTTCAAGAGAAATTTCTTGATGAAGATGAGGAAATCATAGAAGAGTCTGAAGGGAACACAATAAACATGTTTGAAACAGAATATTCAATCCATAACTGTTACACAAAAGAAGATCATCCCTCACCCTCATATTGGGATGAGGAAAGATTAGAATCTGAGGATTACAGACTTGGATTTGAAGATGCTATCATGCAGGTCAGAGAATAGTGCGAACTTAGGAGCCTATATACTCCCAAACCCAAAGCTTCTGAGGTTACCATCAAGAAAAGACCTGAGAAATATTCTAAAGCAACTGTTGAAGGTAACAAATCAGCAGCTGAAATTTCTGGAAAGAACAAAGAAAGGGACAACCAAAACAGTGAGAAACAAAGCCCACCAACTAGCAGCACTAGCATTATAGTTAGTGCTCCTAATAAAACAATTCCAAACACTATACATAATGAGAAGCAACCCATTGATTTAGCCACTAAGGTAGTGGCTAACAAAACAGAGTTGAACATTCCAAAAAGTGAGTCCACTTTCAATTTAGAGAGTGAGATTGCAAAGATTAAAGTATTTGTCCCACTCTCTGAGCTGGTCACTCAGGATGTATATAAAGGCCAGATTTTGAAAGAATTAAATCTAGGTGAGAACAGTGACACTGTAAACCTGAGTGATGATCAACCATCCCTTCTGTTTGGTCCCAAGATTGAGGGGAAATTTCAAGAAGGGGTAGTGCCCCCTTTCTATATCAGTCTCAATGTCCATGATAAGATCCTCCACAATGCCATGCATGACTCTGGGGCCTCACACAATCTGATGCCTAAGATAGTTATGGAGAAGCTAGGCTTGGAGATAACCCACCCATATAAAGATTTATATTCATTTGACTCTAGCAGAGTGAAGTGTCTCGACCTGATCAAAGATTTGTGTGTAAGCCTAACCCAGATCCCAGCAAAATGTATGGTCATGGATGTTGTGGTGGCTGATGTGCCACCTAAGTATGGTATGCTACTGTTAAGGTCTTGGGGGGCTAAGCTGCAGGGTACCATGCAGATGGATGGGGCATATGCCACAATCCCTGTTTTCAGCCAACTGAGAAGACTGTACAGGGAGGCACAAATGAAATTCCTTGTTAGTAGCCCCGAAAAGCCTGAAAATTCTCCTCTTTACTCTGTACACACAGACTTGGACTCCTTTATCTTCTGCAGCGATGAATCTTTGGGGGAGCTAGAACCAGAAAACATAGATACAAAAAAAGGGGTTGAGACTACAGACCTTAACATAATTTCTACTCTCAAATTAGAGGAACATGAAGAAGAAAACCTTATACGGTGCACTAAAACAGAGATTCAAACCAAACAAGGAATCGACTATAATCAGCCGGTTAGTCAGCCCTCACAAACTCATATACCACACGAGCATCGAAACCCTCCACAACACAACGTAGAACCCGTAATACAACAAACCAGTGAAACCCACGATAGGGAGGGAAACAACGATAAAACAAAAAATGGGCCCCTGTGGGAAATGAAATTTGATGGGTCATGCACCAAGAGAACTGCCAGAGCTGGGGTGTGGCTGCATAACACAGAGAGTGACTACGCGGAGAGCCATGCCTGCAACCTGCATTTCAAATGTACAAATAATATTGCAGAGTATGAGGCTCTTATCCTAGGCTTAAATCTGTTGAAGAAAATAGGATCCTGTAGGATAACCGTGCAGGGAGACTCTGAGTTGGTTATAAAACAAGTGAACGGTGAATACATAGCCAAACACCCTAGGTTGAGAGCATATAGGAACGATGCCGTGGATATATTGAAAACATTTGTTGAATACGAATTAGTGTTTGTTTCTAGAAGTCAAAATGTCATTACAAACGGATTAGCTTGCTTAGCTAGTTCATACCCTATGACTCCAAGTGACCAGCAAATCATAATACAAACCAAATTCAGACCTGCAGTGCCAGATAATGAAAAATATTGGCAGGTCTTTGAGGGCGATAAACAGATTGACGATTTCTTGGTGGGCAGGAACGAGTTTGAATTTTCTGATTCAGACTCGAAATCCGATGATGGCTGCCTAAGTGAAGAGCACTCAGATGAGGAAGAACCACCTTGTAACATGGAAATAAATGCTTTGAACGAACAGATTGGAAATCCAAATGAAAAATGTAAAAACACAGATAGTGAAGAAGTAGAGGTGCTGCAGACCAAAGATAAGAACATACCTCGAGGTCTGACGCCTTTAGAAGAAATTTTTGACTTTGAAGACGTAGCAAAAAAGCCCACTATAGAGCATTCCGATTCTGATGTCGAAGAATGCAACATAGGCACTAAAGATAAACCCAAAATGATTAAGTTGGCTAAGTCTTTACCGGCAAACATGAAAAGGAAATACATTGAATTATTCAAGGAATTCATTGACGTGTTTGCTTGGAGCTATAAAGACTTAAAGGCCTATGACACGAACATTATATAGCACAAAATACCTTTGAAAGAAAATCAGAAGCCCTTTAGACAAAAACTTCGCAAAATAAACCCAAAGAAACTGCCTGCAGTTGAAAAAGAGATTAAAAATATGTACGAGGTAGGAATAATAGTGCCTGTGAGGTTTTCTGATTGGGTTTCAAACCTTGTAGTTGTGAGAAAGAAAACAGGTGAGATCAGATTATGCATAGATTTCAGGAATCTTAATAGAGCCTCACTCAAAGACAATTACCCTTTGCCAAAAATGGAACATATTCTTCAGAGGGTAGTAGGCTCAAAAAGGATTTCTTTGCTAGATGGTTTTTCAGGTTACAACCAAGTATTGGTAATCCCAGAAGACCAACTCAAGACAGCCTTTACCACTCCATGGGGCAGCTTTATGTATGTAAATATGCCTTTTGGACTGATGAACGGTGGTGCAACCTTCCGAAGAGCAATGGACATATCTTTTTCAAATGAAATAGGACACTTCATTGTCATCTACCTGGATGACATAACAGTCTATTCCAAGACCAAAGAAGAACACCTGAAACATCTGAGAAAGGTCTTTGAAAAATGTAGAAGGTTCGGTCTGTCATTGAATCCTAAAAAGACTGTATTTGGGCTGCAGGAAGGTAAGCTTCTTGGCCACATCATATCTGAAAAGGGGATTAGGATTGACCCACAAAGAGTTGAGGGAATACTAGAAATCACACACCCAAGAAACATCAAAGAGTTGCAGTCCTTCATTGGGAAGATCAGCTTCCTCAGGAGGTTTATTCCTAATCTAGCTGAACACCTTAGGAATATGAAAAACATGTTAAGGAAAGGTTTAGGAGTTAAATGGACCGTTGAAACAAAGAAATCTTTTGAATCAGTTAAACTTGCACTCACCCAGGCTCCTGTCCTAATCAGCCTTGATTTCTCAAAGGATTTTCTGATTTTCTCATTTGCATTCGAGCATACAGTAGCTTCAGTTCTGCTACAGAAAAACCCAGAGGGAATGGAACAACCCATTTATTTCTTCAGAAAAGCACTCAGGGATGCACCCTTGAAATACAACATAATGGAAAAATAGGCCTATGCCTTAGTCAAGGCCTTGAAAGACTTTAGGGTGTACATATTACATTCCCACACCATAGCCTATGTGCCTAGTATAGCGGTCAAAGATATCTTCTCCCAAGACCCAGATGGGAAGAGGGGAAAATGGATTACTGTGATCTTAGAATACGACCTTGAGATAAAACCCACCAAACTAATCAAAGGTCAGGTCTTGGCTCGACTAATGGCTCAGTCAAATCTACACGCCCTTGACATTAACATGATAGATGCCTTGGATGAGCAACAGGGATTGCCTGATCCCACTGTTGAGGAGAAGTTTCAGAGCTCTCCTTGGTATTCTGACATTCTGTATATGCTTACACACCTCAATGCCCCACCTGAACTATCAAAGACCAAGGCCAGATTCTTAAAGCTAAAAGCCAGAAGCTATTGTATTCTGAATGAATGTTTATACTGGAAGAGTACAAATGGCCTATTTCTTAAATGTTTGCCTGAGTCTGAAGCAGAAAGGATTAGAAAAGAGTTCCATGCAGGAGAGTGTGGAGGCCACCTGAACTGGAAGGCCACTGCAAACAAAATACTCAGAGCTGGCTAATATTGGCCTACACTCTTCAATGATATCCATAAGATGATAATTTCCTACCACAAGTGCCAAATTTTTGAAGGCAAAAGAAAACTCCTCCCCTTACCTCTACAACCCATCACTGTTGAGGGTCCCTTTATGCAATGGGGCCTAGATTTCATAGGGGAAATTCACCCTGCTTCTTCTGCACAACACAAATGGATCTTAACAGCCACAGACTACTTCACTAAGTGGATAGAGGCCATACCTACTAGGAATGCCACAGATTCAGTCATCATTAGGTTCCTAGAGGGTCATATCCTCTCTCGGTTTGGTTGCCCAAGAAAAATAATCACTGACAATGCTGCTGCTTTTGGATCCAAGAAAATGGTTGATTTTTGTCACAGGTATCAAATAACACTTGGTCATTCAATTTCCTATTACCCACAAGGAAATGGCTTCGCTGAATCATCAAACAAGATCCTAGTGGCGATCATCAAAAAGCTGTTAGAAGAAAACAAAAAGTCTTGGCATAACAAGTTAGTGCATGCCCTGTGGGCCAACAGGATTACAACAAAGAAATCCATTGGCATGTCACCATACCAGCTTGTCTATAGAACAGAAGCAGTGTTTCCTACCCGCCTTGGGGTACCTGTGATCAAGCTGGTCGAAGAGATCTAGACAGAAGAAGAAAATATGGTGAGAAGGATAAACCAAACAATTCATCTCCAACAAACAAGGGAAGAGGTCTATAACAGAGCTATCAAAGTTCAAGAAAATATAAAGAAGTTATTTGACAAAAGAACTAAGGCCTCTGATTTCAAAATCGGAGATAAAGTTCTAAAGTGGGACTCAAGGAGAGAGGACAAAGGAAAACACGACAAGTTTGATAGTTTGTGGCAAGGTCCATACATCATCCAGGCCACTGTGGGTTCAAATGCCTTTTTCTACAATAGTTAGATGGTACAGAGCTGTTTGGGGGTCCTGTCAATGGCAGGATGCTCAAGCACTACTTCTGCTGATTTCCAATTTCCAGTTTTCATTTCCATTGTACATACCATTGCAGTGTTTTTTCTTCAAGAAAACAAGAAAATGTTCCAAAAAACATAGAAAAGGAGAGGTTCAGACATGCTCAAAACATGAACCTCTGAAGTGCAGATATTGGCTCTAATATGATCAAAACCTGAGCCAAAGAAAGTAAAATATAGCTAGTTCAAACATGCCCAAAACCTGGACCAGCAAAGAAGAAATAAGAATCAGCTCTAACAAGCCCAAAATCAGAGTTGAGATGAAGGAAAGAAAGTGACTCTAACAAGCTCAAAACTTGAGTCACAAGAGAAGAAGGCTAATTCAAAACTTTAGATTTCAAGCCTTCAAAGTTTTATTTTTATTTTTCTGCAAGTTTCTGTCCATGTGCAACTGTCTTTATGCCTTGGATCCACAACAAACTAGACTGTCTAATCCTAGTTTGATTGTTTTTAAATTTCTGTTGTAGAATGTAGAGAAAAAATCTGTTGGACAGTCTAATCCTAGCAGATGTTAGATTAGGTAGAGGAACATGTGAGGCCAACAGTTTAATCTGGCCTCATGGATTAATAAGGGTAGAGATAGAATAGGTTTACTTTATTGTTGGTGAAAAATAAAAATGATGTGAAGGGTCTGCTAGTTCAAATGCACCCTAGAAGAAAAAATGTTAGGATTGTAGGATGGGTAGGTAGATTGTCTGGGTAATGTTTCTGCTAATTGATGTCTTCACAATTGTGGCAGCTGAAAAACCAAAGAAGAAAGGTGGCTCAAGCAGCAGGCATCTGGCCTACACCAAACATCATTTTCTGAATTCTTGACTCCTTCAAGAAGAAGCCATCCCCATGTGGAGCCATTGTTAGCCCCTTATAAATTCCTTGACAAGCAAGCAGGGGGCTAAATTGTTTCATGAACCTTCAAGGAATGCATTTCCCTTGAAAAAACATCATCCTTGAAGCCTTTCATGTTCCCCGCCCTTTGAACGTTTCCCTCTGCTGTTCTGGAGTCAATAAGCCTAACTGATGATGAAAAATTGTGCTCCAAAAGGCCTTTATTTGCCCCTTGTATCCCTATAGAATGTCCCATTTTACCCCTTTTTCCTTTTTGTCAAAGTTCCCCTTTTACCCTCTAAATCCTTCCAAAATCCCCTTTAAATCCTATATTCTCCCCTTGTTTGGTCTGATTCCCCTTTCTTCCCTCTATCGTTACCCCTCATTGGCTTTTAAATGCATTAAAAAGGGGCAAAAAACCCACTTTCCACTTTATATTAAGGCCTAGCCCCTTTCGGCCTAGCCCCTTAAACCACTTCCCCACATAGACCCAGACGCTAAGACCAAGGGCCGATACTTAAAGCACTTATCGCATCGGAGAATCGGAGCAAACACACATTTCCTGTGTTAAATAGAAAAACTCCGATGCGATTGAGTTTGGTCTCCATCGGTCCCGCTGCAATCTCCACCGTTGATCTACCGTTTTGATCGGATGGCCTTGCGCCGATCGCACTCCCGCCCCAATTGCAATCACAAACTTCCACCGTGCCACTCCTTCGCTCCTCTCAATTTTGATCCGCCGATTGCATTTCCACTGTTGATTCCCCGGTCGATCTGACGGCCCGCGCTCTCCTGCTCCAATCGCAATCGCAAGTTTAAAACGCGACACCCTCTGCCCTTTGCGATTGCGATCCTCCGATTTAATCTCTGCCCTTGATTTATCACTCAGATCCGACGGTCCAACACTAATCGCACCATCGCTCCGTCGCCTCTCTCCATCTACCTCCGATTGAATGTGAGCCGTTGATTTAGTCCCAGGATCCAACAGCCAGCGCTCAATCGCCCCAATCGCAATCGCAAATTTTAAACAGTGCCCCTTCCGCCCCTTCTGATTGCGATCCCCCGATTCAATCATGACCGTCCGTTCAAACGAGATCGACGGCCCATATTGCATCGCGTCTTCCTCCGTGTTCTTCCATCAGACCTTCCCAAATAGTCCATCATTCAATATCCGCCGTTCGTTGATCTCCTCCTGAGTTCCAACAGTCTAAGTTGAATCGCCCTCTGCCCATGCCGGGTCCCACCACATACGATCGTTTTTATTGCATTTTCATCCATTTTAATGAATTCCACCCAATTTCATAAACCATCCCACTGATTAATCTCCGTCGTCAATCTTCGTCACCAGACCATGATCGAACGGCCCACGCTCATTTCTCCACCATAACCCTATAGGTCACAGTTTACGCCACATTTATGCATTTTTCACGATTGCTTCATCATTTTATCACCACCGCACTTCCATCCTCTTGACTCCCCTACATCCACCACCTCCATGCATGGTTTTCTTAACATGATTTCGTGTCTTGCAGGGTTACCAGGTGGCGAAAGCTGCCATGATTACACAGTCTTTAATACAGTGGCAAAACGATAGGACTTGCATTAAAAGAACAGGATTTGAAACTATGTAAAGTCTTCCCCAGAGCCATTAAATCATATATTTCACAGTCAGAGGCAAGCGTGGAAGTGAAAAAGAGTACCAGTGGAGAAAACAGAGTGTTTAAGGCCCGTAATGGAAGATTTTGAGCCTTAATCCAAGTATTTCGAAGTAGAGTACCAGATCAAAGACATCATGGATCTCTCAGAAGGCCCAGTGCACAGAAAAATATGCCATCAGGGTAGCTACATCAGTAGAACATCAGTTCTTGTGAAAGGACAAAGCACCCATATTGTTTCCTCTATTTACCATGTTTCTAAAGAATATTCAGCCTTGACCACAATCCTAAGCTATCAGAGAATTTGTTATGCAACATGGCGCACTTCACTGTCATTCATTTTCCTTTTTGTTTATTCACCAAAAGTACTACATAGTACTACAGCCAGAGTGCATCAGAGCCATACCGGAGTAAATGGAAACATGAAGAAGATCATTCTTTCGTCCAAGTCATGCCAGAGATAAATGCACAGAGTTTAAAACTGAATGGGCTTCGACCCTCTCTCTTTTCTGAGTTTAATGCTTCATTTAGTGTTTCACCTACCTCCTCTACCCTCTTCAGCTATAAAATTCAAGAAGGAACTCATTGTAAAGATTGTTGATCGGCTATCTGAGAATTGCAAGTTGTTTCTTTCAAGACATGTTCTTTGTGTAAAGTTGTAAGATAGGCTGAGGAAGATGTTTTCAAACTGAATATCAAGCTATTGGTAATGTCGTACTTGACTAGTGTTTTTTTTTAATATGACAAGCACATTTCTTTGGATCCTGATTTAAAGCAACTAGTGATGTTTTCTATCTCTATGTTTTCTATCAAAAATCTAGCATAGGATTTACCCTTGTTAGGTACCCTATGTCTCTGCTCTCCCTGTCGTTAATGTTTTTCTGCTATATGTGTATCTGAGGTTTGATTTCAATTGATTTAACCAGTGTAGTGGTTCCAAATGCTTCTAGCTGATGTATGAATTAATGAAATCTAATTTTAGATGTTCTTGTTAGGATTTAATTGAATGAATTGGGAACACTGGGAGGTCTAGAACTTTTTCTCTATCTCACTAGGATCCTTTTCAATTGATTAAGCCCTTTCTAAGTTCCCTTGAGCTGGAGGCCAAAGCATTGAGAGTTCAAAGTCTCTCTCTGATATCAGGTTTTCAACTTTGTGTTCTGAATCTTTAATGTTTCCTTGCTCTCACTTTCCCTCTTGCCTATCCTACCACACTATCATCTTTAAGATCCATTGCTTTAGATGACTAGCCCAATTTAAAGCCTGCATATTGATTAGCAAGAAAATCCTTTCCTGACTCCATTTCCCAATGGTCTTGAATGTTCCCTAGAATTATCTCTCATTTGCCTAAATCCTCTTTGCTCATCCTTGTCTTATATTGAACCCTTATTTCCTAATTCCCAACAACCAAACAAACAAACAAACCCCAAACCTTATAACTAGCCTAATATCTTAACCTTTGCACTTCAAAGACATATACCTTTGACAATCATAGAGAGATCCCTCTCTGGACCCAGGAGGGCTAGATCCTAGGGTCTGAAAGTGGTTTGATGTTGTCTCATCTTTTGGTATTGCCAACCTTGCCAAAACATGGGAACCCCAACATGTTACTTTGATGATTCTGGTAGTATTAGGGATTTTCTTAGAGCGTTGGAAGCATAAGTCCCAAGGGAACGAAGAATTTGGGTGCTTAACCTAGCCATGTGTGCAACCCCTGCGCGGTGGTGGAAAAATCATAAGGGGACTTTTCAGGATTGGGAGGAATGTCGCGAGATGATGATCCCACGATTTGAACCACCAGTTCACCTACGCATGGAGACTTTCCTTGGCCAAGGGGACCCGTGCAAGCATTGGTCCATGTGGATGGAGGTGTGGTGCGAAAGGACCGGGGACGAATGGGTCCACCTGTTCATTCATGCCTTGGGACCAATCCCCACCGCATGGTATTTGGATGTAGAGCTACATCAACGCACCCACCACTGGGAGACCATGAGGGATGATTTTGTGGGGACGTTTGGGTTGATGGGAAAAACTGAGGAATTGGAAGAAGCCCTATAAGACATATATGCCCTAGTATTTGATGAATCATGCCCTCGTGTGGAGTATGGGGAACCAGCTTGGGATACGCAGACGCAGGATATTGCTAACTGTCGCAATCTATCAATGGAGGAATGTGACAAAGACCCTTGAAATATCACTATCCCAGAATTAGAGGGCTAACGAGTAGTTGCTGGACCCCCACTGCAAGCCGTCGATGTGACCAAGCCTCTTAAGCTAAAGGAAGTCAACATTGGAACAAAAGAAAAACCTAAGCTAGCTAGAATTGGGGACTACTGGGATGACGATACCGTTGGGAAAGTCGCAGAACTTCTCACGGAGTACCAGGACCTGTTTCCTATGAAATTCTCAGAACTAAAAGGTATTACAAGGGACCTGGGGGTCATGCAAATCATTTTAAAACTGGATGCACGCCCTATCAAGAAGTGACCTTACTGATTGAACCCAAAGTATAAGCAGAAAATCAGGGAAGAAATCAACAAAATTCTAGCCGCAAGTATCATCGAACCAGTAGAATATTAAGATTCAATAAGCCCTATGGTGGTCCAAGAGAAAAAGACTAAAAGAGAAATAAGAATCTGCGTCAACTTGCGTAAGCTGAATGATCCCTTCCCTACGCCATTCTCTGATGAAATCCTCGATAGTGTGGGAGGGCAGGAAGCATACTCGTTCACTGACGGGTTTTCAGGCTAACATGAGATTAGGATTGCACCTGAATATTGCAACAAAACTACGTTCGCCATTGAATGTGGATCCTTCCAGTACACCATCATGCTATTTGGGCTAAAAAATGCTCCTACCATATTTTCGCAGGTAGTGGTCGCAGTATTCAAGGAGTTCATTTACAAGTTCTTGGAAGTATACTTTGACAATTGGACAATATTTGGATTGTTAAAAAAGCATGTCTCTAACCTGTGCATGATGTTGGACACCTATAGAAAGCATCAGATTTCCCTAAATATTAAGAAGTGGATATTTTGTGTGCCTTTCGGGATCTTGTTAGGCCATATAGTATGTCAGTAGGGATTGATGGTTGACCCCGCCAAAGTTGCAGTTATCATCAATTTAGTAGTCCCCACAACTAAGAAACAGTTGCGCTCCATCCTCGGGCACATACGCTATTATAGGAAGTTTATTCAAGGGTACGCACTGATCACGACACCAATGGAAAATCTGCTAAAGAAGGACATATCGTTTTTTTGGGACGCGAAGTGTCATAAGAGTTTTGAGCTACTTAAGGAAAAAATGTTCTTTGCACCTATCCTCATATTTCTAGACTGGATGAAGGTTTTCCATGTCCACATAGATGCTTCAGGGATCGCCCTAGGAGCTGTCCTTACGCAGCCTGGGGAGGGGGAAATTGACCACCCAATTGCGTTTGCTAGTAGAAAACTCTCAAGTGTGGAGCGTAACTACTCCACTACGGAATTCGAAGGGCTGCCAATGGTGTATGAATAGCAAAAATACCAGCATTATCTGTTGGGAGGGAACTTCAAGATGTTCACAAATCACTCAACTTTGAAGTACCTCATCAATAAGCCTGTGTTGGGGGGGAATATTTGCCGATGGTTACTCATTATGGGAATTTTGTGGTCTAAAATGGGCCTCCTAAGAAAAATGTACAAACAAAATAAACCTTATAAGAACCAATAGGATTCAAGATGATGATGTCAACCATGGGGGATGATTCGCCATTTTTTAAGTAAAGGGGTAAGAAGATTAACAAATAATAAAATAATAAAACTACTTTTTAAAATCGTATTTTGAACTTATCTCCCAAATTTTTTACACAAATTTCGAGCGGGATTACTCATTGGATGAAAAATGTAGTATCCCCAAATTGGGACTGCTAGCAAGGCATGCCTGAAAAATGCATTTTTCAGGAATCTATGCTGCAACACTAGAAATCAGCCCTTGGATCCCTTATATTTGATAATCTAAGACCCAAATCGAAGAGGAGATAAGAAAAAAATCTTTCTAGGTGAGTTAAACAGATCTCCCACACCTAGTACAGCTAGAAAATTGCCCAAAGAAGGGACTGCAGCACTATGTGACAAAACTACTCAGAAAATAACGCAGTTCAGCCAAATATATGTAGGAGGCAAGTATGTAGGCTCAATCATGTCATTTACATCAGCATATCAAGATTATATTGAAGCCCATACATTATAGAACATAAAGTAGAAAACTTTACATGAAGAAATGCCCAAAATAAGAGGCTGCAACCATAGGATATGAATGTTCAAGCTTGACATTGTTATTTTATTAGTTTAAAAGAGCTGTAAGTTACACTTCATATATAGAGCAGATCTGTGTACAAAAATATAGATCTATATCAGATCTGTACACTATAGAGTCTCCTCTTAAAAATCCCCTTGGGGTTTTTAGCAGGAAATGTAGTACATGGAGTAGATCGGAGATCTAATGCAGCTGATCTGCAGAATGATTCAGAATTTCTAAAGCAAATACATCAATATTCAGATCAGATATGAATGAAACATGGATTAGATCTGTAATCCATGGATCACCAAAGTGAAGGGCAGATTCCCAACACTAGAGATCTCTCCTCCTTGAAGTGCCAAAAGACCTGTTGGAAAAATACTGAAAGGGGGGGGGGGGTGAATCAGTATTTTGTGCAGATAGAAAAATATTTACTTTTTCTTGCTTTTAAACCCATACGCTACTTTACTGAACACAAATCGCGTATATACGCGGATAACCAGAAGGAAACTCGCATATGCACAGAGATCTAATTATGCACTTAATTCTTAACTTAGATCAGTGCTTTATTCATTCATCAGATGTTAAGTAAGCAGTAAACAGGTGCAGTAAGAACAGAATCAATCATCACACATCATCAACACACATGAACACTAGGATTTAAGGTGGAAACCCAATTCGGGAGAAAACCACCACTGTCGTCGTCTCAGTCTTCAATATTTATTATATAAAGAAAACTTCTTACAATCATGTACTGGTGCAGACTCATACTAGCACGCAGGTACCAACCTGCAGAAGGTTACAACCTTCTCTCGTTTACCAGCCTCTCCTGGAAGGGAGCAACAACCCCTTGCTCTCGTTTACCAGTCTCACCTGGAAGGGAGCTACTACCCCCTGCTCTCATTTACCAGTCACTATTGGAAGGGAGCTTCAACCCCCTGACTGAAGGCCTCGAGCCTCAGCATCATTGTAGACCACGTTTCATCAATTTTCAAACTGGATCAAATAGCTTTAACACAATTCTTCACTTATCAACAAACATCCTTTTCCCATTGCATCAAACAGAACAGTGAAACCACTATAACCAGAATATTAGAGATAGCCCAGACTTCAGAATAGATAAGCAGAAACTCAATCAGCTTTGAGAAACCATCAGTTTAGATACCATACGCGCTTTTCTTTCAACAGACCCGCGTATACACGTTCTTTTAATGAAGCAAACCCGCGTATACATTTGTGCACTTTTCAGAAAAACCCTAACAGTCCATACGCACCTTTGTTTAAACAGATCCGCGTATACACGCGCTTTCCATGAAGCGAACCTCCGCATAGATATATAAAAGATAAACTTTGTAGAACAGACCAGATCTATGAACTTACCCAGATTTCTTCAATTTCTTCAATAGATTTGCGCCAGGTCTTCATTACTTCTTTTCAGATCATCCTAGAGATTTATCATTTCCCGATCTAGAGGATTTTAACCTTCATCAAATTCATAGGTGCATCATAGATTCAGATCTATCGAATAAGAATAGAGTTCACCCACATAGATAGAATTCAAAGTGAAGTATTCATTAAAGCACAGACACTTGCACCCCCCTTGCACAATGATTTTCTTCTCCTTATATAGATTTAGCCTTTGTCAATACCATGAGCCAAAACCACATCACTTTCGATGGTATTCCTGGATGGGATCAATTAAACAATCCAACGCTCAATACAATGGGTCAATACCATGGTAAGAACCCCTGGATTTATAAATTTAGAGCGCAATTGGGCATACGCGACTTAGCACGTACTTTTCCGCGTACATATGCTACTTAGCCTAACCAAACTCGCGTATGCATAGTGACATGTCTTATTCATCATTGCTCTAGCCCTTTCTGAAGTTTCTTTCTTCTGTACTCCTTAGCTGATCTGTAGATACATCATCTGTACATATTTGACACATAGGTTGCAACTCATCAAGTCAGATTCCATCAAGAACAACTTCATCAAGTGGGTTGCCATCAAGGACAACACTCTGCATCATATTTCCAACAATCTCCCCCTTTCGACTTGATGGCAACCACGATGGTGTTTGATCACCACAACAGATGGATACATTATATTCTTCTCTTATTCAAACACCATGTCACTCTCCCCCTTTGACATCAAGGGCAAAGGGCAGATCAAAACCAACACAAGGTTGTTTTCTCCTCATGTAGATAGAAGAGCGTTGTAGATCTGATGTGCACTGAAGCTACCATGCTCCCCCTGAGTTCATGCTGAATCTTCAAACATAATTTTCAATGAATTACATGACTCTATGACCTTCCTATCACCAAGGACTCATACTTACATCAAAGATACAACCAAGTGGATTTACATATGAGACTCAAATACCCAACCAAGTGGGTTTACACAAATTTGACTCAACTACCCAACCAAGTGGGTTTACAAATTTTGACTCAAGTACCAAACCAAGTGGGTTTACATATTTAATCAATTCCTTACATGACTGAATATTACAATTTTACATCATAGGTCTCAACATGACCTTTTCATCAAATTACAAATATGACTTTTTGTAAAAAATACCAAAAGGACCTCAAAGAAAAGCTCATATTTCAGAATCATCATAATGCCAACAATGCATTATACTCAGCAAGGCTAATGCTCCCCCTGAACCTGTACAATAGTTTACTCCTTCATCTCCCCCTTAACTTGTGCATCCTGGACACTTTCAACAACAAGAACATCAAGGCATCTTCACCCAATAACAGAGAATGAAACAGAAATATAAGAGCTGAAACACTACCAGAGGCACCAACTAGCATCAGAGAAACCAAACAGCACCACAGCTTGTGTTGAAGAAATGCTGACCCCGAAAAATTGTCAGCAACCACCCATACGCGGTTTCCTTTATATGAACTCGCGTATATACGCGACTGTCTTTTATGAAACCCGTGTATTCAATTTAATATTCTGAAATTAAGCAGCTCTGATTTTCTGCACAGCAGAGACTATTCCCAGCTTCTGTCTGAGATATTCGAACGCTTCCCTGGGCAGAGGTTTGGTAAATATATCAGCAACTTGTTCTTTGGAGGGAACATACTCCAATTTCACCTTTTGTTCAAGCACTTGTTCTCGTAAGAAGTGATACTTGATGGGAATGTGTTTGGTCTTAGAATGCATAACAGGATTTTTTGAGATATTGATGGCGCTAGTATTATCACACATAATGGAGATAGGAGGTGTACATTTGATTTGAAAATCTTGTAAGGTTTGCATCATCCAAAGGAGTTGAGTGCAACAAGATGCGGCTGCCACATATTCTGCTTCTGCTGTAGATAAGGCAATAGAATTTTGCTTCTTGCTGAACCAAGATACTAACCGGGGCCCCATATAGAATGCACCACCACTAGTGCTTTTCCGATCATCAAAATTTCCAGCCCAATCTGCATCAGTGTAAGCATGAAGAGTAAGATCAACATTCTTTGGATACCATAGTCCAAAGTCTTGAGTTACTTGTAGATATTTGAATATTCTTTTGACAGCCTGAAGGTGAGATTCTTTTGGATTAGCTTGGAATCGTCCAACAATCCAAACTGCATGCATAATGTCTGGTCTAGTCCCAGTGAGATAAAGTAGGCTTCCGATCATTGATTTGTATTCTGGTTGATTCACCACGGGAGAATCATCATGAGAACTAAGATTACATCCAGTTATCATTGGTGTACTTACAGGTTTGCATTCTTCCATGCCATACTTCTTCAGAATTTGCTTAAGATATTTTTCTTGCGATAAGAATATACCATCTGTAGTTTGATGCACTTGCAAGCCAAGAAAGAATGTTAGTTCTCCAAGTAAGGACATTTCAAATTCTTGCTGCATGACAGAAGCAAATTTCTGACTCATAGATTCTTCATTACTCCCAAAAATGATATCATCAACATATACAACCACAATCAATAGTTTATCATTTTCAACCTTTGTGTATAAGTTGCTATCAGCAGACCCCTTTGAAAATCCTTGTTGATGAAGATATTTGTCAAGACGATAATACCATGCCCTTGGAGCTTGTTTGAGACCATATAGAGCCTTTTAAGTCTACAAACAAGTTTTTCATCATTTCCCAAAATGAATCCTTCTGGTTGTTCTATATAAACTTCTTCTTCTAGATCACCATTGAGAAAAGTAGATTTAACATCCATTTGATAAACTTTGATTTGTTGAAAACTTGAAAAAGCAAGAAACATTCTTATGGCTTCAAGTCTAGCTACAGGAGCAAAAGTTTCTTCAAAGTCTATACCTTCTTGTTGAGTATACCCCTTGCAAACCAGTCTAGCTTTATTTCTTATAAAATCCCCATTCTCATTTAACTTGTTCTTGAATATCCATTTAGTTCCAATGACATTTTTATCATGTGGTCTTGGTACCAATTCCCAAGTGTGATTCTTTTCAATTTGATCAAGCTCTTCATTCATGGCTTGAATCCAACATTCATCTTTGCTAGCTTGATTGAAATTGTGTGGTTCAATCGTGGATAGAAATGCCAGATAGCTAGAAGATCCTACAAGAGTCCTCCTTGTTTGTACACCTGATTCCTTGTCTCCCAAAATTTGAGATTCAGGATGATTCTTTTGGACATATCTGGATGGAGCCTTTTCAGATAAATCATCTTCAGGTTCTTCATTGGATCCACTGTCTATTTCATTTCTATTTGATGTAGAAGGACAAAAGTCACCATCATTTTCTTCTGTTGTTTGTTTTTCTTCTTTAGGGGCTGCAGGAGACTCATCAATAACAACATCAATACATTCAACAATATTTCAAAGCCTTTTATTGTAACATTTGTATGCTCTGGTTGTAGATGAGTAACCAAGAAGTATTCCTTCATCTAATCTAGGTTCAAACTTGCCAAGCTTTTCATCATTATTTTTGATAAAGCATTTACTTCCAAAAACTCTAAAATGCTTCACAGAGGGAGAATTTCCATACCAGAGTTCATATGGAGTTTTGTCACTATTTACCCGAACATGTGCCTTGTTGAGAATGTTTGCTGCTGTATGTGCTGCTTCTCCCCAGAAAGTGTCAGGTGTTCCAAAATCATCAAGCATAGCTCTAGCCATTTGTTGAATTGTTCTATTCATTCTTTCTACTACGCCATTTTGTTGTGGAGTGCCAGCTACAGAGAAATGTCTTTTTATGCCATGTTGTTCACAAAATTCAAGGAATTCATTTGATGTATATTCTCCTCCTCGATCAGATCTAAGACACTTGATTTTCAGATCTAATTCATTTTCCACCAGTGCTTTGAAGATCTGAAATTTTTCAAATGCTTCATCTTTGTGTTTAATCAACCCAATCCAACACATTCTAGAGAAATCATCAATAAATAAGATATAGTATTCTTCACCACGTGGTGACCTTTTCCTCATAGGTCCACATATGTCAGTATGAATGAGTTCAAGAGGCCTACTTGATGATCCTTCCTTGGCATTAACTTGTACTCTGGTCTGCTTGCCGAATTGTCAAGATTTTCATATGATACTTTCAGGTAGATTAATATTGGGAAGACCACGAACAACATTAAGTCTGCTTAATTTGTTGATCTGAGAGAAGCTTAGATGCCCCAACCTTCTATGCCATAGCCAATTTTCTGAAGATTGACTCAAGTAACATTGTTCTTTGCAGTTCTTCAATACATACAAGTTGCTTGGAGTTCTTTTCCCTTTTATAATTGTTTTGCCTGTATCAAGATCACGAACCACACATTCTTTTGAACTAAATACAACTTTCGTTCCTTGATCACACATTTGACTTACACTTAGCAGGTTATGCCGTAAGCCATCCACATACATGACATCATTAGCCTTCACCTTTTCCTTTAGAAACACGGATCCTTTTCCTTTAATTACAGCAGGATTATCATTTCCAAATGTAACTTTCTTTTTCTTTTCTAGAGCACTATATGCAAGGAGTTTTTGTTTTTCACCTGTCATGTGTCTTGAGCATCCACTATCAATGTACCATTGATTTTCTTCACCTTCTGCGAATAATGCTATCCCACAATTTTCAACCTGTAATTCCTTCTTTTTCCATACTTTGGATTTTGAAGGAAGATGCTCTTTTGGCTGAACTTTGCTCCTGCATTCAGATTCTTCATGCCCAAAGTTATTGCAATAAGAACATTCAACTTAATTTAGAAGAGGAGAAAAGTTGTTATAGGTATTCTTCTCAAATTCAATCCTTTTCTTCCTTGCTTCTATAGTCATGATAGTTTTATATGCAACACATTGAAAAACTTTATGACCAAAATTGTGACATGAGAAACATTGTCCATTGAAGAAGAAATTTCTGCGATCATGAAATCTTCTACTTGGATTTACCTGTTGATTGGTGTTTCTTTGAGAGATATTCCTGTTATTATTCTTTGAATTGAGATGATCATGCTTTACCTGCAATGATTATTTATTCCCTTGCTGAGTGGCAGAATTTTGTAAACCAGTTGTAACTGCTTTTAGATAATTTGTTGCTGAAGTTTGAGAGGATTCTCTGGTATATCCAAGACCTGTTTTTATAAGAGGAGAACGTTGTACCTTGATAATCTCATCTAAGGTTTCAAATCCTTTAGAAAATCTAAGATTCAAAGTTTTTCCTTTCTCAGAATCTTTTCTTAGACTTACCACTTCACATTCTAATTTCTCAATGTGTTTCTTTGCTTCTTCAACCTGCTTTTCCAGAGTTTCTATGGTTATTTTCCTTTCTTCTAAGAGTATTTTACTTTCTTTCAAGCGTATTTTGAGTTGATTGTTTTCTTCAAGAAAATCATTGTCCTCTAGAGCATCCACAAAAATATCCTTCTCTTCTCTAGATTCAAATGCCATGAGAAGTCTAAGATCTTGTTCACATTCTTCTTCACTATCAGATAGCCCATCACTGTCTTCATGAATATAATAACTTTTTCTAGTGTTAAATCGATTCTTATTCCTTCTTGCTACTTCCTTCCCTTTTGCAGGTGTTTCTTTATGAGGACACTTAGTAGCATAATGACCAATCCTTCCAAACTCAAAACATTTGAAAGGAAGCTTACCTCTGAATCGTCCTGTGCCGATTTGGAGTTTCTTTACAAAATTTGCCTCATCTTCTTCTGAGATATATCATGATCCTTCTGGTTCTTGTACTTCTTTCCCTTTTGTAGAAGCTCTGAAGACAACCTCTTTGAATTCAGATGGTCCTCCTCTTCTCATTTCATATGCAGTTAGTATGCCATGAAGTTGTACCATAGTAAGATTTTGAAGATCCTGTTTTTCTTCAAGAGCAGAAACTTTTGACTCAAATTTTGTTGTTAGTGATCTTAAAATTTTCTCAACCAGAGTAGATTTGGTTATTGTTTCTCCTAGATTTTTCATACGATTTACAACATCATCAACACGTAAAAAGAAACTGGCAATACTCTCATCACTATGCATCTTCAAATTTTCATATTCAATTCTGAGAGTTTGGAGTTTTTCACTTTTTACCTTTGCATCACCTTCATAACTTAGAATGATTTTGTCCCACATTTCCTTTGTTGTATTTAGCTGCATAACTTTGACAAATTCAGATTCAGTCAAACTTCCTGTTATAGCATTGACCGCCTTTGCATTTGATTCATAATTCTTCTTTTCATTCGGATCTGTTGGTATTGTAGCTAGATATTGATATCCTTGTACAACAATGGCCCATACATCTGTTCCTATAGACTGAAGATAGGACCTCATCCTTGTTTTCCAGAAGATTAAATTGCTTCCATTAAATACCGGAGGCTTGATAGATGTTGTTCCATCTTGATTGCTCATCCTGCTTGATCTTCCTTCTAGCGGCTAAGCTTTTTCAGAAGGACCTGCTCTGATACCAATTGTTGGAAAAATACTGAGAGGGGGGGGGGGTGAATTAGTATTTTGTGCAGACGGAAAAAATATTTAATTTTTCTTGCTTTTAAACCCATACACTACTTTACTAAACACAACTCGCGTATATACGCGGATAACCAGAAGAAAATTGCATATGCACAGAGATCTAATTATGCACTTAATTCTTAACTTAGATTAGTGCTTTATTCATTCATCAGATGTTAAGTAAGCAGTAAACAGGTGTAGTAAGAACAGAATCAATCATCACACATCATCAACACACATGAACACCAGGATTTAAGGTGGAAACCCAATTCGGGAGAAAACCACCGCTGCCATCGTCTCAGTATTCAATATTTATTATATAAATAAAACGTCTTACAATCATTACTGGTGCAGACTCATACCAGCACGCAGGTACCAACCTGCATAAGGTTACAACCTTCTCTCATTTACCAGCCTCTCCTGGAAAGGAGCAACAACCCCCTGCTCTCGTTTACCAGTCTCACCTGGAAGGGAGCTACTACCCCCTAATCTCGTTTACCAGTAACTACTGGAAGGGAGCTTCAACCCCCTGATTGAAGGCCTCGACCCTCAGCACCACTGCAGACAACGTTTCATCAATTTTCAAACTGGATCAAATAGCTTTAACACAATTCTTCACTTATCAGCAAACATCCTTTTCCCATTGCATCAAACAGAACAGTGAAACCACTGTAACCAGAATATTAGAGATAGCCCAGACTTCAGAATAGATAAGCAGAAACTCAATCAGCTTTGAGCAACCATCAGTTTAGATACCATACGCGCTTTTCTTTCAACAGACTCGCGTATACACGCGCTTTTAATGAAGCGAATCCGCGTATACATCTGTGCACTTTTCATAAAAACCCTAACAGTCCATACGCACCTTTGTTTAAACAGATCCGCGTATACACGCGCTTTCCATGAAACGAACCTGCGTATAGATCTATAAAAGATAAACTTTGCAGAACAGACCAGATCTATGAACTTACCCAGATTTCTTAAATTTCTTCAATAGATTTGTGCCATGTCTTCATTACTTCTTTTCAGATCATCCTAGAGATTTATCATTTCCCGATCTAGAGGATTTGAACCTTCATCACATTCATAGGTGCATCATAGATTCAGATCTATCGAATAAGAATAGAGTTCACCCACACAGATAGACTTCAAAGTGAAGTATTCATTAAAGCACAGACACTTGCACCCCCCTTGCACAATTATTTTCTTCTCCTTATATAGATTTATCCTTTGTCAATACCATGAGCCAAAACCACATCACTTCCGATGGTATTCCTGGACGGGATCAATTAGACAATCCAGCGCTCAATACAATGGGTCAATACCATGGTAAGAACCCCTGGATTTATAAATTTAGAGCGCAATTGGGCATACACGACTTAGCACGTACTTTTCCGCGTACATACGCTACTTAGCCTAACCAAACTCGCGTATGCATAGTGACATGTCTTATTCATCATTGCTCTGGCCCTTTCTGAAGTTTCTTTCTTCTGTACCCCTTAGCTGATCTGTAGATACGTCATCTGTAAATATTTGACACATAGGTTGCAACTCATCAAGTCATATTCCATCAAGAACAACTTCATCAAGTGGGTTGCCATCAAGGACAACACTCTGCATCATATTGCCAACAATACCCTGCAACTTTCTCCTTGCAAATAACGCAATTTTGGAAGATGGAATGCAGTGTAGGCTCTAGAGCATGATGTGGCCTGATGCCAAGATCTGAAAATGAGCTCTCCTCATCCAATACTCTCTTGCCAGGGGGATAGAAGGCTTTCCCACTGAAAATAGGCACTAGAATGGATTAGATCTAAACAGATCTATCCTCCACTTGTTGCAGCTTACAAAGACAACCAAACCCTCAACATGATCTATGTTGTAGTTGGAAGAAGAACTTGGCCAAATTCCTGATAGTGGTCAAGAAATTCAAGACTCCTCCAAGAGCTGCTCTAGGAAGGAGGTGGGATTCCCACTCAGGAACACCCAAGTGCTAAGCAGCACTATTCTCAACTAAATAGCTAGAGAATGAGAAGTTTCTAAACAGACAAATCCTTTCAATACAATATGTTTAACAACCCCTCTCATGTTGCTCTCCTCTTTCATTTATAGGATGAAAGCCTTGCAAAACCCTAAACCATCTCAAAGGTTTAGCTCCTTTCACATGTGTAGCCTCCAAATAGATCTGCGTTGTGCATCTGCACAGCGCTGTGGATTTGGTCCTGTTGACCCAGTCAATTGTCATAATCCCTTTCGCACATAAGGGAGTTTTATTAAGGCAACCCAGATTTAGCCTTGTTCACATGGGCATTGATTTATTTTGCTGTTTTAGGAGTTTAATTTATGCTCCTTTACACTTTTATTCTTGCAATAAGAAAATGAAAACAAAATAGTATATTCCTATTAGCTTGGGCTAATTAGGAAAATTAGAGTCCTCCCCTCTAAAATGTTGCTTGTCCTCAAGCAACTGATAAGGTGAGTGCTGCAACTCATCTCCTCCTCCATTGGTGACACAAACTAAGGATAAGCTTCTCTCATAAGCTAAGTGATCACCAAACCATCCATCCATAACTTGTTCCAACAATTTTCTCATGAGATGCAAACATCTCATCCCATAAGGAAACAATAAATCACATGAAAAAACCATGGTTTACCCAATGCCCTCCTTGAAATATAAGACATAAAGTACAAGGAGTGGAGTCATCCCATAGGGCACATGCATGCCTTCCCTCCTTCCTCCATACATCCCCATAAAAATAACAAGTACATCATCAATATAGGGGATCAAAACAATGTGCCAACAATCAGAAATTTGTGCACATGGAGGTGGATCATAGTCCCACATGTGGAACCAGCGCAGAGCATCCCCTGCCTGCATCAAACCAAGATGTGGGAAGTGGTTTTCCCACCACTTGCTACCCATACCATCTCACCATAGCTGAGAGTGTGAGATATATTTGGTGCTTTTGGGAAGCACCCATCATGATGAAGAATCTCCCTTGTTCTTCCAAGGGAGTGGCCCAATTCAGGAATTTTTGGAACCCAATATCTACCGTGAGGCTTACAAAATATATTACTCCTCCTTGGAGTCATGGCCTGCAAAAACATGGTGTAAGAATGCATGAAATCAGAATATAAAACACATGTACTATGAGCATGATCTTCACTAACAATCCTCCTCCTATCAATGGAGTGGTGCATAGATCTACTCCCTCCTTCTAGGGAAGAAAGAGAGGGCTGATTTAAATATTCCTTAAATTCATGTTGCTACTCCAACTCCACAAGTTTGATGCATCTCTGACAATGTTGATATAGTTCTCTTTCAAAGCCCTCCCAATAATAGCTCCTCAAAATGATATTGTTGAGCTTCATAGAATAGGTGTGGCTAAAATTGAACTCTTCATAAGCCCTCTGTAGTAACTTCTCCTTGAGCTTGGAGGCTCTGGAAAAGAAGATCCTACCATGATTATAGATGAATCCATCAAGGATTGAATATCTCTCTTCATGCAGCTAGTCATCAAGAATCATGCAAGTATGAAGATCCTTGGAATATTCCACTAGCAGTTGGGATTTCCAATAGGGATCTAATGTGCCCAACAATGATAGTGCTGATAGTGTGTCATCTGAAGTGTATACCATGTTGTGGTTCTTCTCCTTGACATCTCCCATGTCAAAGGTGTATGTTGGAAATCCAAGCTTCCCATTTTCCTCCTCCTTGACATCTCCCATGCCAAAGGTACAAGGTGGAAGGTTGCCAGTCCTTCCTTTTTTCCCTCCTTGTTCATGCACATGCTCAAAAGAAAATGGAAGTTCTTGGAAGTTAGTCTCCCATGGAAGGCTATCATCTATCCAAAACGTCCTTGGTTTTGCCAAAGTATGCATGTGTGACCACCATCTCTCATCATGTATGGAAGAGGATCCTCCAAACAAGCTTGTCTCCTGATTCAAGGATTGCCTTCCTTACTTCATGATGGTGCCATCCTTCATTCGTGTAGCATCTTCTCTCAGCACAGTATGGGATGAGAGAATGGATAGTGATGTTAAGGCAAAAATGCTTTCCATCTCCTTGTACTTTCCCCATACTCTCAGTGCTCAAGCATGGTCTTCTAATTCTCCCTCCCTCCTTGGACCTCTGAAAGGAGCATCAATGCATGAAACATATTTCATAAAATCTGAATCAGGTGGTCTCCCAGGTGGTATACCACAAGATAATGATGCCTCATGGCTCATTCCCATGTGAAAAATAGATGGGAACATAATATGACTGCTTCCACTGCGCAAATCCATCTCTAATTTCTGTGTGGAAGTATCATGATAAGGAGAAGTTGGATCAACTCCCCCATCTTCTTCTTCATCACCCACCTTCTACAAGTTCTCACAGTCTAAGGTGCTCCCTTTAGATGCAGTTAACTCATGAACACCCATCATCTCCTTGGTGTCAAGAGTCTTGATCACAAAGGACTGATCCATCATAGTGTGTGTTCCAAAATTTGGATGTAGTGTTGGAACACATTTCCTCGATTGTTTTGTCTCTTTGTCTACCATCATAGACACATGCTGCTCATCCTCTTTATGTATAGGATCCTTGGGGCCTCCTCGCAGAGATACAAGAGCCCTCTTAGTGGAAGCAATAACTTCATCTCCATATCTCAATAAAAAGAGATCTCCTCCTACTGTCACAGTGCTAGAGGAACCTTTCAGTTCTTCTTCTCTCTTCTCCTCATCAATGGAGTATGCCTCATCAATAAGATATCCTTTCTCTTGATCTCTCCTTGAAAAAGTAACACCCATGTATTCTTCTTGAGAAGAATGCTCTTGCTGAAGTGGGGCCTTTGCTCTTGGAAAATCATGTAGCGGATCTTTAACCCCTTCAACAATGTTCTGTAATGGAATTATCTTCATGGATCTTTCCATATCATGCAAATCTCTTGATTTCTTGGGCTTAGTTTTTTTACCCAAAGAAATTTCAGATGGCATAGAATCAAACCTTTTCACTAACCTCCTAGTGAACTTTGCATAAGTAGAGATGTTTACATTTTTTAATGAAGAAGACTCAAATAACCACCAGGCATATGCTTTACCTTGGAGGTGCATCACTGCTACTCTTATCGCTTCTTCTTCAAAAATTGGATGTAGCTTAAAATATGTGTCCAGCTTCTTTACCCAAGACTTGGCTGAGTTATCAGGTGATCCATAAAAAGTAGGTAGGAAGGTTCTACCCAAGGTGTGCTGCATGCACCCTCTTCTTCTCATAGTTCTGCTAGATCTTATTTCTTCTTTGAACTCTAGGAAGCTTAGATTCTCTTTGAATCTTTTAGACTGAGATTCATATTCTCAGAGATAGTTACCAAGAGTGTCCTCTTTTGGTGTCCCTCCTTCTTCTTCTCCTCTTGCAAGGAATGTAGGCATGCTACAACGTTGTGGATCAGATTGTGTGGTTGAATGCTCACACACATCATATGAATTAGTGGGGCTTCATTCATGTGAAAACCTCTCCAAGGGATCTGATTGTATTTCATTCCTCATTCCCCTGATTTCATTCTCTAGCTCATGCATAGTTTGGAACAGAGTTTTTGAAAACTCTTTCCCTTTCAATCTTCCAAATGAAGGGTTTAGACCCTTGCCTTCTGTGTCTTCAGTGTAACCATACTTCTTCATCAGTATTTTCTTTCCATGAAAATACATATTGGCCCTTCAATAAGAAAAGCACAGGCTGTGCCAAGATAGTTTCTTTGATACCACTGTAGTATCCCCAAATTGGGACTGCTAGCAAGGCATGCCTGAAAAACACATTTTTCAGGAATGTATGCTATAGCACTAGAAATCATCCCTTGGATCCCTTAGATATAATAATCTAAGACCCAAATCCAAGAGGAGATCAGAAACAAATCTTTCTAGGTGGGTTAAACAGATCTCCCACACCTAGTACAACTAGAAAATTTCCCAAAGAAGGGACTGCAACACTATGTGACAAAATTGCTCAGAAAATAACGCAGTTCAGCCAAATATATGCAGGAGGCCAATATGTAGGATCAATAATTTCATTTACATCAGCATATCAAGGTTATATTAAAGCCCATACATTATAGAACAGAAAGTAGCAAACTTTACATGAAGAAATGCCCAAAATAAGAGGCTGCAACCATAGGATATGACTATTCAAGATTGACAACATTATTTTATTAGATGAATAGAGTTGTAAGTTACACTTAAAATCTAGAGCAGATATATGTACAAAAATATAGATCTATATCAGATATTTACACTATAGAGTCTCCTCTTCAAAAGCCCCTTGGGGTTTTTAGCAGGAAATGTAGTACATGGAGTAGATCTGAGATCTGATGCAGCTGATCTAAAGAATGATTTGGATTTTCTGAAGAAAATACATCAGTATTTAGATCACATCTGAATGGAACATGGATTAGGTCTGTAATCCATGGATCACCACAGTGAAGGGCAGATTCCCAACCCTAGAGATATCTCCTCCTTGAAGTGCCAAAAGACCCTGCAACTTTCTCCTTGCAAATAACGCAGTTCTTTAAGATGGACTGCGCTGTAGGCTCTAGAGCATGATGTGGCCTGATGCCAAGATCTAAGAATGAGATCTCCTCATCCAACACTCTCTTGCAAGGGGGATAGAAGGCCTTCCCACTGAAATGAGGCACTAGAATGGCTTAGATCTGAACAGATCTAGCCTCCACTTGCTACAACTTACAAAGAAAACCAAACCCTCAACATGATATGCATTGTAGTTGGAAGAAGAGCTTGGCCAAATTCCTGATAGTGGTCAAGAAATACAAGACTCCTCCAAGATCTGCTCTAGGAAGGAGGTGGGATTCCTGCTCAGGAACACCCAAGTGCTAAGAAACAATATTCTCAGCTAAACAGCTAGAGAATGAGAAGTGTATAAACAGAAAAATCCTTTCAATACAATATGTTCAACAACCCCTGTTAGTATGAATTCTTCGTCGAAGTGTACGAAAAAGAACCACTTTAGCTACGCATAACTAATAGCCCTAACAACAATAATGGCTGCAAAACATCTTCAGATCTGCAATTAGTAGTTAAAGTGCTGCAACAAACAGATCTATAAATGGAAAGACATTAAGCAGTAAAGTAAAGAATTTTCTCCATGCATCCAACAGACAAGACAAGAACATGATTTTTTGAATGAATTTTTATATTACAGGGCACCTGGGAGGAAACAAGAAGGTGTATCCAGATCTCCTCAATGGGATGGGTTCTTTGTAGTCCTCAGCACTTCAGATCTAAGCTTTCTCTCTCTTGTAGATGCAGAAAACCCAATGTAGAAGATAGAGCTCAATGGGAGCAAAATGATAGAAATGAGACCAAGTGTATAGATCCAGAGTGATCTAATAGGCAACAAAAGGTGAAGAATGATGGGGAAAACCCTCCTATTTATAACAAAATATTGGGTCGTTCTAGATCTTGGTGCATGATTAAAATAATGTTAATCAAATCTAGATCCACCTCTATGGAATATTTTATTATTATTTGTTGGAGGGAAAGGGACTTTGACTTGGGTCAAAATCCCTTGATTAGTGAAGAATAAATAAATAAATGATTTATTTATCCTTCTAAGGAAGTGGTTGAGATATAATCAAATAAATAATGATTTATTTAATTAATAGTGGTTGATTTGGTCATATTTAACAAGGAATATTATTTAAATAATTATTCCTAAAAAATAATAAGATAACTATGGGTGTATCTCATTAATTTCTTTGTTTTTGGGTTAAACATGACTGGGAATAATAATTAAATTATGGTTTAATTAATTATTCCTTTTGGGGTTTCCTAATTAACATAGTGAAAGCAGCTTTACTTGGGGTAAAACTGGTCTTACATGGTGTACTTGGGTCCATCTAATGATGAAGAGTTAGATGACCAAAAAATGGTGTAACAGATTTCCCCCCAGCGTGCGAGTGTCAGGAGCAAATCGTATGACCGAAGTACGTTGTAAGAAAACAATCACTAGACAACAAAAGGGTATGTCAGAGAGAGAAATATGAGGTAGATAGTGTGCTGAAGGACTAGACCCTGAGGAGACGAGACTCGCAGGTGCAACAAGTCTATGTTATGAGAGGGTACCTGTGCTGAAGGCGGCGGGGGAGGCATACCTATGCCCGCCGTGACAAAGTACAAAAGAATAGTGTGTCCAATAAACAAGGGACCGAACCATAGAGTACAGCTGGCATAATCAAGGGCCAGATAAAAATACAATGAAGAGTCTCACATACATGCTGTGCCTGGGATAACAGCCAGGACTAGTACAATAATATCTGAGTACATGAGATAAATACAACCCAAATGCCCCCTGTAACTGGGGAAGGGCTCACAAAATCTGACTGATACATGCAAATCATAGAGGTGCCGCAAGTGGCTAAGGCCAACATCATCAAAATCTGGAGCGGCATCAAAGGCTGCAATGAAGAGGTCATCCGGGCATGTGGGGGGCTACCTGCAGGGCCACCCCCTCATGAGGGTTGAGACATCTCACACACGCCCGAGAATCATCAAGAGCTGCTGCTGGGTCACTGGACTGTCCAGTATACGAATCTCGATCATGCTGAAAGGAGCTGGAGAAGCAATCAAGTCAAAGGGAGGTAAGAAATCCCCCTGCCCGATCCGAGGCACCGAACAAAAATGGAAGCTGGAACCAAGGTACACCGCCCTCTAGACCTTGCTTCTGGAATAAATGTGCTGAGGTCGACAGAAGGAGGTCCGCCTTAGGTGAGGTAATGAGAGATCCTCAACTAAGGCACGAGAGAAGAGCAATAGAGCGACGGATAGACTGACACTAATGATGATGGTGGAAATGGGAAGGATGGAGTGGCGAATGGACAACTTCCCTTGTTAGAGCATAAAGGGCATGAATGACATGGCAGCGACTGACACAATATCGAAGGGGACAGGGGACAGTGGGGCTGAAGGTCATGAGATGCGACACAAGAGAGGAACCAAGCAAAAAGAATGGAGGGCTATAGTATGGTGTAAAAGGATGCAGGATAGACTCCATGAATGCAATGATGACTCAACTCGGATGCTCTAAGCAAGGGCGACTAGATAGTGCCGCCACACAATAAAGGCCCCAATGGGGGGTCATAGAAGCATGAGTACAAGGTGGGCACTCATGACGAAAATCAACACGAACATGGACAAGTAAGGGGGCGATATGGTGCCCCAAGTACAAGTGTCGTAAGTGAGGAAATTCGATTTTGAGGAGCGGTGCAGTGACCCTTCGTGGAAAAATGTGTCCGGGTGAAGTATTAAATCACCAAAAACTAAGGAAAACCCATTTGAGAGCTCGGTGAGATCTATCCAGCGGTGCTGACGGTTTGTCGAACGGGGCTACGGTGTGGTCGCAGCAGTCGAAAGAAGAAACAGGGGTTCTCTTTTAATGAGGCGGTTTTCCCTCCAAAATCATTCATTTGCTATTGTTGATGTGGTGAATGTGGAGAGGAGAGAAGGCCCTAAATCTTGCGGCGAACGTAGCGGACAAACCGACCGTTGGATTCGAGATATGTCAGTTGGAGGCGAGAGGCCTAACCTTGCTCTTGCATTTTGATGGATTACATTTGCAGTTGAGGGCCCAAAACCCCCAGAAACAGCCCCTCCTTCATCTCTATGGCCGGGTCGCACTTTTTTGGGGCAAAAAGTACGACCCAGGACATAGGTATTAGGGCAACAAGTGCGACCTGGTCCAGAAAATGGCAGAAAACTGCGACCTGGGAGATAAGGGGGGTTTGGTGCTGTTTTATGGCTGGGAGTTTGATTGTGGTGTGTGGTTATGGTGTTCCCGATCTGTACCCTGACAAAAAGAATGTGGTTGTGCAGGTATGGCAGAGTTGCGGGTCAACTGGAGGGAGAGGGATCTGGGAACACTTCGGACAGAGATCCAGGCGGATCAGGGCGTTCGTCGTGTATTGGCCAGACATAGGGGCATATGGTGCCCTCTCGGATGTGTGTAGGGGCAAGTGGTGCCCCCTAGAATGTATGGGGGGGCATATGGTGCCCCCAGTTTTTTAGATTTTGTTTGTAACATGCTATGGGCATGTCGGATGGATATATATGGGGGGGCGTATGGTGCCCCCAGTTTGTGGAACATGCTATGGGCACGTCGTAAGTATATGTATGGGGGGCCGTATGGTGCCCCCAGTTTTTTGGAACATGCTATGGGCATGTCGTATGTATCAGAGTAGATGGACTCATCAATATATGGTTTGCGACACATATTATGGATATGCATCGTCTTGTGATGGTTGATTTAATGTTATTGTCTTGTATGACTTGTGTGTGATAAATTCCAATCTAGAACATGGTTTGCAATACTATCTACGTAGTGATTTTGGTCTCTGGGTACATGGTTGAAAGTGATGGTTTCAAACGCACGTATTAAGACTTTCACTCATAAATAGCGTCTGAACAGCACAGGGTTATGCACATGATAAACACCATTTAGTTGCAGTACAAGAAGCAGGGAATCCAAACGAACGTGCAGATGGCGGATGCGATGCAACAAGGCATCGGCTAATAGGCCACGCGCTGCATCATATTCGGCCTGATTGTTGGTGGCAGAACCAATGCATACCCCATTAGACAGAACGAGGTCATGCAAGGGGGTGAAGATGGCCCACCCTGCCGAGGCAAGATTCCTGGAGTAGCGACTTGCACCATCGGCGTAACCGATAAAGGGTGTGGACGGGGGTCCTGCAAAATGGTGTGACAAGACAATAAATGAGGGGGTGAAAGGAAATGACGGCAGCGTGAGGGTACAGAAGTCATCGAGCGGTAATGGCAGGAGGGAGGGGCAGGATGATCAAGACTCAAACAAGGTGGTGTATGAGAGCTATCGAAAACATGGCGAGGACTCGGGCTGCGGAGGTCAACAGAGACACAAGTGGAGTGATCTCGAGTATCAAAAGACACAACAGGGGAGGCTGCGGGCGGGCTAGGCTCCGAGTGTCGTACAGAGGAGGATAGGTAAAGAATGGTGACTGTAGACTCCGTCATCTGAACATCAGGGGGGGGGATGTGGATGGGAGCGGGGGGATCCTCAGGCTGGCCTGAAGCATACTGTGCGAGAATGGGAGAGGCGGATTGATTTTGTTCAACCTCATACTCGCGGATCACCTCAAGGGAGGCGCGGTAATGTGTCAGGTGAGGACAATAATGGGAGTAGTGGCCATGGACACCGCACAAAGCACAAGGCTTGTTGGTGCGGAGAGTCTTGGCGTTCTTGGGGACGGTCGAAGAAGGAGTGGGAGTTTCAGGGACCGTAGTGTCTGGGAACGCGAAGTTTACCATGGGTCGGATACGAGGTAACTCGGGACAAGCATGGGTGGCATGACCAATGACATCACATAAGGCACAAGGCTTTGGGGGTGGAGAAGGAGCCGGGTTGGTCGTGGTGGTTTGGTCTTTGGTTGCCCCCTTGCGGGCTTTGCCTTTCTTCCCGGAAGCCGACCCAACAGGAGAAGGGTCCTGTGGAGGTGCTGGGGGCACAGTGGCTATGGAGGAAGCGAGGGGGACCGGTTGAACCGGTGTCAAAGCCATGTAAGGTTTGGGGTGACCAGGGGGGGTGGCGGCCGGGGGGTCAAGGTACCAAACCGGAATACCCAAGGTCAAGTTAGGGAGAGAAAGGGTGGCCATGACGGGGACGGAATATACTCCGGGAGGGGGAGCCAAGAAGGGGATCCGTCCAGCAGGGTAATGACCAGGAGGAACGGCTCCAAGATGGTTAAGGCCAGGGGGGACCGAGCCTGGAGGATAAAGAGGTTCGGGGGTGCCAGCTGTAGGGGGAGGGCCAGAAAGAGGAGGTCCGTCTGGCTGAGATGGATGTCTAGGAGCGGGTTGCGGAGGGCGGGGAGGAGGGTGCGGGCTAGCCGAGGCAGGCCGTTTATGGGCAGCCTGAGACGATTGCATCATGCAAACATTCGACAAGCTGGGATCAGTAACAGGAGGGGGAGGAAGGTGAGGAAAAGTTCCAAGCAGGGTGGAATCTTTATAGACGCCGGGGGAGACACTGGTCAAAGAATCGACGGTTTTCTTGTTGGCTACAGAAGAGATGGTCGTCTCGGAGGCGGATGGAGACGGCGGCTCATGATACGATAGCTGGTCAATGGTGACTATATTTCCATTATGTGGAAAAGACATCTTGCGGAAGACCGCGGATGGGACAGCAGACATGGCATAGGTGTAGCTTCGCCCCAATAGAATGTTGTAGTCTAGAGGGGCGTCAATGACTTCGACATCAACGCAAACAATCTTACCGGCGAGGGTGATGGGACAGTTACGAAACAGGCCAATAGGCTGGGAGGCATGACCGTCCCACGCTCGAAGGGTGATCGTGGAAGGGGCCAGCTCAGGGGATCCGAGTTGCTTCCAAACCGAAGCGGACATCACACAGGTGGATGCCCCTCATCAATTATACACCGGGATACAGTGGCGTTCCGGATTTTGACTGGGATTTGGAAAGCAACGGAAGGAGGAAGAGGAGGGTGGTCCGATTGAGTGGCGTCGAAAACAATCATTTGGTCATCAGCAGGATCAACAGCGCCCACGGCAGATAGTAGAGCCTTCCGTTGGGAAGGGCACGACCGGAGGAGTTCCAGTGTGGAAATGGCAGCAGGGGATTGTGCCAAATCATCTACTATACTGTACGATTGGGCGGCTCGACCGGAAGCAGCATTTCGGCGTAATGGACCCTTTGGAATCTTTGGGTGAACCTCAACTCTGGGTTGAGGGATGTGTAAGGGGCCACTGGGTGTCGAAAGAGGCTCTGTAGAACCTGAAGATGGAGGCTCGGGAGCAGACTGAGCAGGAGGCTTGGGGTACCGGCGAGACCGAGTTTGAAGGTGAAGGTCGACAGAAGGGGACGAATCGGGCGTATCATGAGGATCTGGTAGTCAGAGGAACCAGAAATGGACGAGGGTGTGGCTGCATGGCTGTCAGGGGGTTGGGTAGCCACGAATCCCCGTTGAGGGAAAGGATCAGTGAACACAGCTGGCTGGGTAGTGGCCACATTAGGAGGAGCGTGAGGGGAGGCGTGTTGTCCGCGCAATGTGGCTTGAGACTCCCACATCTGTCGCATCTGGGGTAAGAGAGGACAATCGTGAGTGTAGTGACCGTAATCACTGCAACACGAACAGGGCTTGTTTGTGCGAAGCGGCCTGTCCGGCCTGGGCGGGATGCCCCGAGGCTGGTTGCTAGTGTTAGGGTCCATACCAGAATTGGGTCCTCGGTTACCGGGGGCAGACGGGTTCTGGTTGCCTCTCCGCCTTCTTTGAGAAGAAGGGGGAATAAACGCACCCTGCTGTGCAAATACTTGCCCTGGAGGGGGTTGTAAGGGCTGTTGCAGGTGATGAGGAGGCAAGGGAGGCGGAAGCGCATATGCTGGAGGAGTTGGTGCACCAGGCTGCGGATAAAAGTAAGGGTTGGGTTGGGCAGCATTGAGGTAAGCAGGAGGTTGGGCAAAAGGAGGAGGCATGCCGTATCCTGGATACATGTTGCCGGGAGGGGGCAGAGTGCTAGAGGTGCTGGCCCCTCCCCGAGGGAGGCCATGGCTCATAGGAGGGTGAGCAGAGGGGTGGGAAAGAGATCCAACAATACCGTCGGCGGAATGAGATGCCCCCGGGGCGTTAGCGCCACCGGGCCCGGGGATGTCAGGGAGAACGGTATAAACATAACCAGATTGAGCGTAGATCAGGTCATATTTTAAAGCTATTTGGAGGGCGGCTTCTTCAGATTGAGGAAAGTCAGAGGCGACATCTTTGCCGATGGGAGATGGGAGGGTGCGAAGGAACCAGTCCATGTAAACCCGATCTTCAAAGGGAGGGGCTCGACATAAGCTCCGTCGTCGTCGCCATTCCTGAACATGGGCAGAAAGGCGTGTGGAAGAGGATTGCTTAAATGAAGTCAAGAGCTCCGTACCAGTGTCGTATCGGAGAGGGAGCCGGAAGTACGACAAGAAGGCTTGGGCAAGAGTCTCGAACGTGGTATGGGAGGAAGTGGCCTGTTCGACATACCATTTAGAAGCTTCGCCGGTTAGTGTGCGTTGGAACAAACGAAGACGGATGGAGTCATCGGTAATGGAGTTGGAGGAACACCACATGTGGAAAGACCGGACGTGATTGGTTGGGTCTTCGCCATTAAGGCCCTCAAACTTAGGGATATCAGAGGGTAGCTTGGTGGGCATAGCGGGCCAGGTAGTATTATGGTGAATGGGGTCATTAATCAACTGATGGAAATCGGGGAGGCTGAGGCCTGCAATTTACGGCAGCACAGGGGTGGCCGGAGTAGTGGTTGTGACGGTTCCGCTAGAAGTAGGGCCGGCATTGGGGCCGGGATAACCGCTAGCATTAGGCCCTGGTCCAGACATGGTGAAGGTAAAAGGGGGAGAACCGGAAGGAGAAGGGGGACCCGATGAATCAGGAGAGGAGTCGGAGTGCGGACTCGAAGGTGGACTGGCTCGACGACGGCGGTGCGGAGTAGGTCGATCAACCGGAAACCGAGGATGAAGGCCAAGAAGTCTCCGGGAAAGATGCCTTGGGGGCGCAATGATGACAGGAAGAAGGAAACCGACAAGGGCAGAAAGGGACAGAATCAAGAAGGTCAAGGGCAGATAAGGTGCAGTGACAATTGATTTTAGAGTCTTTGCCAGGCGGTGTAAACCAGGCGCTTCTTCACTTAGGGTCAGTGTGTGGTGTGCGTTAATTTTAATTTTTAAACCCTTTCCGTTGTTGAGAGCAAAAAGTGTGCAACGTAGCTGAAAATAAACCTACAGAGAACAGAATAAAAATGCTGAAATAACAGAAAAATAACAGCTACATATGCATCTATCAAACCCAAGAAAGTGGGTCTCTCAAAACTATGCTGAAAAGAAAGGAAAAACTATGGAAACACACACAAAGGAAGCTCAACAGATCTAGGGTCAAAGGGGACAGAGATCCGGAGGATAAAGCTGCAGATAAGGGGTGCAGATCACAGCCAAGAGACAGAGGCAAGGTGGCTGGAAAAAGGGAAATCAGCAAAAACCCGGGGGGGGCAAGGCAGAGGCCTTTAGAGGAGGTCCAAACAAAACGACAAGAGGTGATTTGAAAGGAAAAGAGGCTGATTTCAAAGGATCTGGAAGTGAGGTCACAGATCTGGAAAAAGAGGGGGCTGAAGCTCTGAAACCGACGGCTGAAACAGCTGAAACTCTTCCACAAAAAAGTGGAGGGTACTAAAGCCCTAAGGGGCTGGGTTCCCACTTAGATGAGTAAAAACAGATCAGATCTTGGTCAAGGCGGGCTGAGACAGAGGCTGGAAAACCCTGGCAGAGGCTGCAGCAGAACCTAGAAAAATTACAGAAAAAATGCTGGAAAAAAGGCAGGTCGCAGGTTCTGACCTGATCTGAGTTGAGGTCGCAGGAAACAGGCCAAAAGGTGCATCCAGGTCGCAGGTTTTGGGCCAAAAGGTGCGACCCCCCCGTTCCGGCTGTTTCGGCGGCAGATTTTCTGAAAAATTGCCGTCTCAGGTGCGGCTGGTGTCGCTTACCTGCGCAATAGGGCCAGAAACACACGGAAGTTAGAAATTTTAGGTTTTTAGGTTTTTATGTGAGAAAAATGACATGAAAAGAGAAAAACTAAGCAGCTAAAAAGGAAGCCCTAGGGCCTGAAGTAGCTGGATATGCAGGAATATGAAAAACGACAACGGTCGTAATTTAAAACCCGTGTGGAGTCGCCATTTGTTAGTATGAATTCTTTGTCGAAGCGTACGAAAAAGAACCACTTTAGCTACGCATAACTAATAGCCCTAACAACAATAATGGCTGCAAAACATCTTCAGATCTGCAATTAGTAGTTAAAGTGCCACAACAAACAGATCTATAAATGGAAAGACATTAAGCAGTAAAGTAAAGAGTTTGCTCCATGCATCCAACAGACAAGACAAGAACACGATTTTTGAATGAATTTTTATATTACAAGGCACCTGGGAGGAAACAAGAAGGTGTATCCAGATCTCCTCAATGGGATGGGTTCTTTGTAGTCCTCAGCACTTCAGATCTAAGCTTTTTCTCTCTTGTAGATGTAGAAAACCCAATGTAGAAGGTAGAGCTCAATGGGAGCAACAATGACAGAAAATGAGACCGAGTGTATAGATCCAGAGTGATCTAGTATGCAACAAAAGGTGAATAATGAAGGGGAAAACCCTCCTATTTATAACAAAATATTGGGTCATTCTAGATCTTGGTGCATGATTAAAATAATGTTAACCAAATCTAGATCCACCTCTATGGAATATTTTATTATTATTTGTTGGAGGGAAAGGGACTTTGACTTGGGTCAAAATCCCTTGATTAGTGAAGAATGAATAAATAAATGATTTATTTATCCTTTTAAGGAAGTGGTTGAGATATAATCAAATAAATAATGATTTATTTAATTAATAGTGGTTGATTTGGTCATATTTAACAAGGAATATTATTTAAATAATTATTCCTAGAAAATAATAAGATAACTATGGGTTTATCTCATTAATTTCTTTTGTTTTTGGGTTAAACATGACTGGGAATAATAATTAAATTATGGTTTAATTAATTATTCCTTTTGGGGTTTCCTAATTAACATAGTGAAAGCAGTTTTACTTGGGGTAAAACTGGTCTTACATGGTGTACTTGGGTCCATCTAATGATGAAGAGTTAGATGACCAAAAAATGGTGTAACAACCCCTCTCATGCTGCTCTCCTCTTTCATTTATAGGATGAAAGCCTTGCAAAACCCTAAACCATCTCAAAGGTTTAGCTCCTTTCACATGTGTAGCCTCCAACTAGATCTGCACTGTGCATCTAGGAGGTACATTGCATCTAGAAAACACTGTGGATTTGGTCCTGTTGACCCAGTCAATTTTCACAATCCCTTTCACACATAAGGGAGTTTTATTAAGGCAGCCTAGATTTAGCCTTGTTTGCATGGGCATTGATTTATTTTGTTGTTTTACGAGTTTAATTTATCCTCCTTTACAATTTTATTCTTGCAACAAGAAAATGAAAAAAAATAGTATATTCCTATTAACTTGGGCTAATGAGGAATATTACACAAATTTAATTCCTCATCTAAGGAGTACCCATGTTTCATACTTTTGATGAACCCTGCTATGCGAAAAATAAGAAATACATGAAAAAACGTGATTGCAATCATGTTTTTCATGTATTTCTCATTTTTTGTGTAGCAGAGTCCATCGAAAGTATGCAACATGGGTACTCCTTGGATTAGGAATTAAATTTTGCATCCAACAGGTACTCCCGCTCGAAATTTGAGTAAAAACTTTGGGAGATAAGTTTAAAATACGAGTTGAAAAATTAGTTTTTTCTTTTTTCCCTCTAAAATTTCATGATGTCATCAAATCTTATTTTATTATTGCCACTATTAGTTTATAATTTCCTTAGGAGGCCCATTTTAGACCTCAAAATTCCCCTAATTTCTATTTCAAGAATATGACACTGAGATAATTGTGAAGTCGGGGAAATTGAATGTTGGACCAGACCACTTGTCCCGAATCGAGAGCGGTGAAGAACCAACTAACCTAGAGGAAGGATTTCCGATGCACAGCTATTTTATATTAAGGTGGTTTATGAGAATTTTTTTGATATTATTCAATTCTTAACTATGGGGATGGCTCCTGCAGAATATTTGGTACACCAAAAAAAAGAGCTGGTAACCCACGCAACTGACTT
The DNA here is from genome assembly GCA_034641835.2 of Pinus albicaulis. NCBI lineage: Eukaryota > Viridiplantae > Streptophyta > Pinopsida > Pinales > Pinaceae > Pinus > Pinus albicaulis. The sequence continues at coordinate 718,336,855 of CM076570.1, read as the reverse complement.
TACCATCATCGCGGGCCTCTTGTATAAACTAGGAGCTAATGGGGTACTGCGAAGATATGTACTGGAGCATGAAAGACAAGCCATTTTAGCAGAAGCCCATGAAGGTGTAGTAGGAGGTCACTACGCAGGAAAAGCGACGGTGCAGAAGATCTTAAGAGATGGGTTGTGGTGGACCACACTGCATAGTTATTCTCACGACTATTGCAAAGTCTGCGACACATGCCAAAGGATAGGAAGACCGTCGCGCAGGGATGAAATTCCCTTACAACCACAGATGGCCATGCAGGCATTCGATAAATGGGAAATAAAATTCGTTGGGCCCATCAACCCACCAGGTAAGAATACAGGTGCACGCTACATCCTCACTACGACTGATTATGTAACCAGATGGGCGAAAGCACAAGCTGTGAAAGATTGTACTGCAGATACCGTTGCACACTTTATTTTTGAGCATATTCTAACCAGGTTCGGTTGTCCGAAGATCTGGATGAGCAATAAAGGTATGCATTTCATTAATGACACAATACAAGCTTTGATTGAGGATTTTTTAATCCACCATGCAAAAAGTACCCCATATCACCCGCAGGAAAATGGAATGGTAGAAGCTTTTAATAAAATTCTGGAACAGGCGCTTACCAAGGTCTGTAATTTCGAAAGTGATTGGGATGTGCGCATCCCGTCGGTCCTTTGGGCCTATAAGACCACATGCAAGAAATTGACTGGGAAAACAACATTTCGGATGGTTTATGGAAATGAGGCCATTATTCCCATGGATTATATCATTCCTAGCTTGTGCATTGCGGCCTTTACGGACATGGTCGAGCTTGATATCATGGAGGAATGCTTAGTGCATCTAGTCGCCTTGGAAAAAGATCGATTCATTGCTAACTTTCATCAGCAAGTTCAGAAGGCTCGGGAAAAAGCCTAGCATGATAGGCATATCCAGAAGAATTCGTTTACAGAAGATGAGCTAGTATTATTATATGACATCCAGTTTGTGCGCCAACCTAGGAAATTCCACCAACATTGGTTGGGACCTTATATCGTAATAGAAATTACGAATGGTGGTGTGGTGAGATTGGATACACTACACGGGGACCCCCTGTCAGGATATGTTAATGGAAGTCATCTCAAACCATACCAGAACAACTTAGCATAGACGAAATGAATATATGGCCGAAGTAGCTATATTGGATGGATACGTACAGACAAGAGGAAAAACGCACGGAGGCCTGTTATACGTGCAGGGGTCAACCATAGGCCAGGGAGCCCGGGAAGGTGCGCTGGGCATGCAGGGGTAATACACAGCTACGAAAAATAGCCGTTGGAATAGTACCGCTACATAAAAATCCAGCTTTACCATTGGAAGGAGTGGGAAGTAGGAAATTAATGCGGCGATTTCCGAGGATTTTTTTACCGTTTCCTTGATGGTAAGTTTCAGCTAAGTTTCATCTGACCATTGTTCACTCTTCAAAGCTATAAATGGAGGAGGTTAACTCAGAATTGGGTTTCGCATGTCTTGAAAATCTTGTGCCTTGCAAATTTATGTAACTATTGTGCTCTGTTCATGTCTGGGCGTGCTACCCCCTATGATAGTAGCAGCCCCGAGTTCATCTTTTGAGCGAGAATTGTTAGTATGAATTCTTTGTCGAAGCGTACGAAAAAGAACCACTTTAGCTACGCATAACTAATAGCCCTAACAACAAAAATGGCTGCAAAACATCTTCAGATCTGCAATTAGTAGTTAAAGTGCTGCAACAAACAGATCTATAAATGGAAAGATATTAAGCAGTAAAGTAAAGAGTTTGCTCCATGCATCCAACAGACAAGACAAGAACACGATTTTTTTGAATGAATTTTTATATTACAGGGCACCTGGGAGGAAACAAGAAGGTGTATCCAGATCTCCTCAATGGGATGGGTTCTTTGTAGTCCTCAGCACTTCAGATCTAAGCTTTCTCTCTTGTAGATGTAGAAAACCCAATGTAGAAGGTAGAGCTCAATGGGAGCAACAATGGCAGAAAATGAGACCGAGTGTATAGATCCAGAGTGATCTAGTATGCAACAAAAGGTGAAGAATGAAGGGAAAAACCCTCCTATTTATAACAAAATATTGGGTCATTCTAGATCTTGGTGCATGATTAAAATAATGTTAACCAAATCTAGATCCACCTCTATGGAATATTTTATTATTATTTGTTGGAGGGAAAGGGTGTTTGACTTGGGTCAAATCCCTCGATTAGTGAAAAATAAATAAATAAATGATTTATTTATCTTTTTAAGGAAGTGGTTGGGATATAATCAAATAAATAATGATTTAGTTGATTAATGGTGGTTGATTTGGTCATATTTAACAAGGAATATTATTTAAATAATTATTCCTAGAAAATAATAAGATAACTATGGGTTTATCTCATTATTTTCTTTGTTTTTGGGTTAAACATGACTGGGAATAATAATTAAATTATGGTTTAATTAATTATTCCTTTTGGGGTTTCCTAATTAACATAGTGAAAGCAGTTTTACTTGGGGTAAAACTGGTCTTACATGGTGTACTTGGGTCCATCTAATGATGAAGAGTTAGATGACCAAAAAATGGTGTAACAAGAATGACTACGACCAATCCTGTCGAATCATCGCAGATCGTGGCCTCTACTGAGAGAGCATCCGATGAAGTATTGGAGGTCACCCCTGAAGTCTAAGAGGTCGTGTCAACACCAACCAAGGGGAATCAGGTGGAGAAAAATAAGAGTAAGGGGAAAGGCTAGGAGAAAGGGTAGGGGAGGGTTGTGAAATGGGCTGGGGGTAAGCCACACACCTCCCCTCGAAATGTGCAATCCCCCCGAACGGTGCCTAAGGCACACTTTCCTAATCCGACAAAGCGACCTTTGTCTGCTCAGGAATAAGCTCGGCTCGCTGCCCCACTAACTTGGCTACCACCCTATGTTTGACCTCGAAGGCCCTTGGTGCGCACGCTTAAGAATCTTGATGGTGTACATGCCTATCTAAAAATTCCGCTGATTCCAGATGAAGTCCCCATAATTGGAGAAGCATTTGGGAAACTCCCCTCAATTAAGTTCGACGATCATGACCTTTCCAACCTGGAGGCCTTTCTAGAATTGGCACCTAAGCTATATCTCGAAAGGGTACTGGAGGATGATGTGCTACGGGTAGTACCAATGTCATGGGCACGTTGGTTAGCCAGTTCAAGGTTACTAAACTTGCTGTGGATAACTCACTTTGGCTGGTCTAGTATAGCCGACCAAGTTGTGTGACAGCTGATAGCCCTGATCCATGACAAAAACTTGCGGATCCAGGACCGCATTCCCATCGATGCCACCCTAATTCACCACATTAGTGGTCTCCCCATGGAGGGGCCGAATCACATGGAGCATTTCAACAAGAAGTATGAGAAACAAATCGCCAACAAGGTTCAAGAAGACTACCATGTCAAGCGAAACACCAGAGGATTCCTGATCAACACCATTTCCGACCCTGGAGTGCGCATGGGTACCCTGCTGATGGCTTGTAAAATGATGTGGAAGTGCCAGGCCATGACAGTCCCCACCTATGTAATTCAGCTTGCTGGCCACTATGAAAACGGGGTCTGATTTAACTGGTCCCAATTCCTCTGCAACAAGTTTTTGGAAAACGTGCGCGAGGCCCAAGATCACGGGAAGGCATTCTGTTACTCTTGGTTGCTGCTCCTATTTTCCTTGGTAACTTGGGAAGCCCCTAAAGGATCAGTCCTCCTTGAGCTCGATCCAAACATGTGTGAAGGGGCACGATACACAAACTTATGGGATTCAAAGGATGCAGAGCTTATTAAGGAAAACAAATTATTTTGGGTACTGTTTCAGGGCGCGCTCCTAGCAGAAATGAACTCACGGCCACGCCTATCGCTAATGGTATATGAGAAGTATAAGTGCACCGCAACATTCCAGGTTACAATTCACAACGTGTAGATTTAGGGCCATAAAGATCCCGCTTGGAGGTCGCTGCCTTACATGGTCGCCGATGAGGAAATCGATCATATCATCGCCACTTGGCCGCCGCAATGGAAATTGGGATTCAAATCGGCAAAGACTGACACTGCTGCTATAAGTGCAGTTCCAAATACCACCACCCCACCTAATACCACCAAGAACTCAAAAGGTCGTGGCCCAGAAGGCTCCGCCAGGACGGAGGTTCCCCCAGATGTAGCGTAAGGCGTGGAGCAAGAATCGCAGCAGGACATGGAGACTGAGGGTCTAGATGCGCAGGGCATTGGTTCCCCACGTGGCATGAAATGGAAAGCTGAACCTCTCAAGGGTCAGTGAATGAAACAGCAGGCTACGAGGCCTAGCAGGGAGATTGAGGTTACTTTAATCGAGGAATATTTGGAGAAAATTGCGGTTGCGGCCACCCTTGATTCAGAAGACAGGTGGCTTGCTTTAGAAGAGCAGTAGAAAGCTATAGTCACAGCAATAAACTCTGAGCTCCAAGCCCTTCAGCTCAAATTCGATACCCTACAGATGAGTGTGGTTCAAGTGATGCTACCTCAAGCAACCAACACTGAGTTGATCTCCACAACCGAGAGCTACCTCTGCCCCCTTCTAGGCACAAAAATCACTCTGAGTCTGCCAACTTATGTGTACAAGCCCAGGCCTGCGCAGAAGTAAATCTGGACTTGGCCCGGCTTCCGCATGAGATGCTACAGGTTATCCACACATCCCTCTTTGAGGAAATCCATCATAGAGAACGACGGGTGCAGCAGCAGCTAAGTACAACCGAGCAGACCATTGTATAAAAAACTACCGAGGTGTCCCAGGCACAGGCCACGTGTATCCTTGCCACTACGCAGCAGACCGAGTTGGAGTGCCTGACCAGCAGACTCTGTGCAGATGTGACCGAATACATTCTGGCCTCTGCCACCCCCCAGGATAATATTGAGGGACTCTTCGCAGCCCTGAAAGCTTCTCGGACTGAGATTTAGAATGTTAAGACTGAGATGGAGCAACAGATTGCTGTGTTGCAAGCTAAGTTACAGTCGAAAATCCCTCCTGAGGTACACGACGAGAGAGCTACACTGGTCACAGAAGCTATGAACACCATTACAGCTCAGATTTTTCAGGGTGCTGAATTTTTTGCGACAGCTATCCAGTTGTGGTCTATGGTGTAGCACGACCCTCTCCTGTGTGAATTTACCGAAGAACTGTGCCAGAAGGAAGAAGAATTCGAGCAAATGGAGGCTACAATGCCCACTCTGATCCCAGATCAACGCCTAGCACATGTTCGAGCCAGCCATGCGCTCAGAGATGACGTGGAAGGGCTTCGCCACAAGAAGAAGGTTCTGAGTGACCACCTCAAATCATGGGCCAATGAAGCCCTCACGATATCTCAGGACTTGGATGTTGTGGTTAAACAACTGAATCAAACTCTGGAGAGTGTCACCACTTCCACTGAAGGCCCAACCTCACAAAATTTGGTGGAAATTGCGTAGAACTTTGTCGCGCAAAGCAAAGGAGTGTTTCCTCCTCTAGTCGATGCAATCAAGCAGCTCTAGGCAAAGATGCAAACCCCATGGCCGCTGTGACTTGGGACAAATCACAATATTGTGTTGGGGGCCTGTTGGAACGGGGTCCCCTAGCTGCATTTTTTGATATATATTTTTGTATTAATTAGTCTAGCGTAGGGGCTTTGGTGTAGGTCAAAGTCCCCAATGCATTGTAATGGGGCAAAGGGTAGACCAAGAGTTCGCAAACCACGGTTTGCGGACCACAGAATAGCGCAGCCTATGATGATATAAATAGATAGATAGTTTGACTCTAGAGGTAAGTAAGAAAGATTGATGCTAAATATGAACTATTGAGATCTGTTTTGGGTAATATTGGGTAAGGACTCCTGCTGACTATGAGCACGGAGATCCTCAGTCTTGCTGTGTGCGGACCCCGCTGGCTGTGTGCACGGACTGTTACTTGGGTTTGTAACTTGGTTTTGGACGTTAACGAACACAAAATCTGTTGAAGTATCTCTATGTTATCTAAACTGGTTGCGTTTAATATTGAAGTACCTCTGCATTAGCTACGATTTTGTCTATGATATATAAATTAGCTGTGATTTTGTTGTTCTATAATGATAATTACTGATGCGCACATGGATGTGAAGGTGTTGCTAAGATCTGCTTAATAATAGTAGCTTGTTTATGTTTACATGTTGGTTATATTGTTAAGGGCTCGATAATAAGCTTGTTTCTATGCGAACCTGATAGATCTCAACAAGACCACCTTAATTACCCACTTTCTCCTAGGGTGCAGAAACCTAGTTCCAGCACCCACCCATACTACTTCGGGTGAGACCTTGGCCTGCGAATGTAGGTCATTGCCCAAAGGGCCAATAGTATAGGGGTTTGTTGGAAAACCTTAAATCTGAACCTGGGTGAGGACCCCTCAAGCAAACAACACTAATTAATTTGTATGGGAGGTCATTCAAAGGTTGAAGCACACCAACAGAGATGGTGGATTTATTATTGATGATACTCAACGTAAGGAATGGTTCATTGCTATCTTGCTCACACATCTGCGCAAGCCATTAGGTCAGAAAAATATTTCCACACAATTTGAGGTTGTGGAGGTTGCAATGAAGTTGGAAGCTACCCAAACACCTATTGTGTTGGGAACTCAATAGAGTAAGAATCAGTTGGAAGCCATTCATCTAGAAATTCAAATTATGCACAAAGACAAAGGCAAGGATGTCTACGCAGAGGTATGGTCTATAAAATGAAAGCTTCTGGGAACCATAAAGACCAGTGTCCTGTCTTCAATAATTATCTAAATTCTGGAGGTCCTTATCCATTGAAGAATCTCGTATGGTGCACTATCTATCAAATTGCTATATTACATGACACATATTCTTGCCCTAGGATCAGAAAGTATCAGCCTAACTTGAAGAAGTTGTTTTGAAAATTATGTTCGTCATTAGGGCATGATGAGCATCATTGTCACACTTTTGATATGATTTTAGATAAATTAGAGATATATAGAATGCAGGTTGAGCCTACATCACCAGCATCCCCTTCTGAGCACGAAGGATTCCAGGGTAGAGGAAGAGGCCAAGGAGTTGGATCAGATGGAAAGGAAGAGGACAAGTCATTTTATATAATTGTGGAGATGTTTTCCATTATGCACACGTCTATCTGAATCCAACATGACAATCCTACAGGTATTGTAGACAATTTGATCATGTCACAGAATATTTTCATGTCTTGATTGCTAAAATGTAGGAAAATAAGACACAAACCCTAACACAAAATATTTAGATGGTTCACGCTGAAACTTGTGAAGAAGATCCAAGTGTGAATGTGGTTACTGGGATTGGTGTAGCCACCAATGAAGATAAAGTAAATCAACCAACCATTAATTTATGGATCCGTAAAGCACCAGAAAATAAAGAAGGCTTTAACCTTTAGTGTGCAAAAGAGACATTTATTGAAGCACATAAATAATTTGCAAAAGGAATTATATCAAAATCTGGCAGAATATTGAAGGAAGCAAGAGGAGATGAGGAGATCAAAATATTTCTACAAGCATGTATAAATTTACTATGCAACAAGAAGGCAGTCGAAAATCTGCAGGCATTTATATATAATTGCGCATAGAAAGAACAACCCATGGTCTCATCCTTTGATAGTGATGACACATGCTGCCCATGGATGGTGCAATAATATCCATATAATGAGACCTCCTTGATGAGAGATGACTGAATACATGAGTGGAGAAGACCCTCCATGCTTCCACTACGCAATCCAATCACCTTCCTAGGTGTTTCAACCTCCTTCAATGGATAGGAATGAGGCTGGCCCTCTTCCCCATCTCCTCTTTGTGTCCTCAAGGTTTTACACCTTCTGCATTCCAAGGGATTTTGAAATGAAATCCCTTTGAGGTATTCAAGAAAATACCTCTCATCTATGTCCTTCCAAAACCATTGAGGTTCTGGATCTTCTACAAGTAGAAGTTTCTCTTTGAGCCGAGGAGTGCTCATTGAGAAAGAGGCATCTAGAAAGGAGAAAAGGTTTCTCACTTCAAGATGTCTACCATTCATCATTTCTTCCTCCATTGCTTCATGGATGAAGCTGCAATTTGAATGCCTCCATGAGGAATGGTGCCTCTTTTCTTATTTACTGCTCTTGCACAACGCAATGCAACTTTGTTGCTCTAAATCAGCAGCATATAGAAATGTAGATCTCTTCATACAATGTGCTGAAATGACAACAGATGAATTTTTAATCACACCTTGGTGGGATGTAGAAGCACGAGCTTCTTCTACAACTATGTAGTCTTCCTCCATTACTGAAGGCTACATTTCCAAGGTTTTTCCAACGCTAGTATAAGCCTCCACCCTTTCAATCTCCTTGAGATCTTCTTCAATACCCTTCATGGTCTGGAAAAGGAGTAGGGAGATCTCCCCTTTTGTCATTCTTCCAAGTGATGGAGCCATGCTCTTCTTTCTTCTGTACAATGCATATTATTTTTGAGGGTAGGAAGTGCATGGGTCTTCCTCTCCTTCTTGAAACCTTCTGTAGGTCTCACTGCAACTTTCTTCTCCTTGAAACCCTCTAAGAGTTTCATTTTCATCTTCTTTCTCCTTTGTTTGTCTACCCTATTTTAAGAGGCTCTTCATGGATCTGGAATATGATGAGGTAAAACTCATCTTCTTCATCATTCTGACCTTGGTTTATAGCACTTTATCTTGAAGCCACAGGCTAAGCCAAAGATCTTGCTCTGATACCACTGTAATGTTCCAAATCTGGAATTTCTACAACAATGAGAATACCCTAAGGTATTCTAGAGTTGGAGATTTAGAAATAGGCCTTGTAACAGATTTCAAATCACTTATCCTTCAATAAAATATACAACAGCAACTTTATACACCGTTTTATAAGGCAAAAGGTGGGGAAAAGTGATGATTTAGGCCCTAAAACGAATGTATTAAGAGATTTGCATAAAAATAAGATGGGAAAGTGGTTGGATGTGATATCTATGGTTATGAGGGACTCCCATGTCAAATTTCAGCAAAAAAAAGGTGTTTTTCTATAACAAACAGTTCCTCCTTTCCTGATTAGGCTAGAAAACCGTGATTTCCCATGGCTTAAATTATGCAGAAAGTGTTGAAGCTTCTACAACGTGATTTTATGAAGGTTTTAACTGAAATAATGATTTAATATTAGTATGTAAAGTTCATAATATGATTCAATGGCTTTATATTAGAAAATACATATTTATACATGAAGAAAGGCCACAAAATGAAGTGTTGCAACCATGGAATGAGACAGAAAAGATGAACCGCAAAATTTACAGGGGGCTGAAGAAGTGTTTCATTTTATTTTAGATCTAAAATAGATCCGAATATAAAATAATAGATCAGAATGGGATCTATATGAAAAAATAGCTTTTTAGTACATTCCCCTTAGGGATCTCAGCAGAAGATGAATAACAATGAATAGATCTGAGATCTACACCATAGATCTGCAGTAATATTCAGAAATTTCTAAATAATATGATATGCAGCAGATCATATCTGAAATAGAACATGAATTGGTTGGCCAATCCACGGATCACCACAGTGAAGGAAAGGAGCCCTTCCACCGGAGATCTCTCCTCCAAACTACTATCAAATGTACATTACAACTTTGCCTGCAAAGAGGACGCAGTTTTCCTCAAGTGACTACGCTGAAGAAGTGGAACACACTTTGGCCTGATGCCAAGATAAGAATCTGAAACTCAAACTGAAGAGGCACTCTTCCAGGACGTTAAAAGACACACTCCATGAGAAGAGACACCTAAAATAAACTAGATCTCTGCAGATCTAGAAATCCACTTGCTACAGCCAACATAGACAACTCACCCCAAACAGGACTGCGCTATAGATGTCAGATGAGGCTTGGCAAAAATTCCAGATAGTGGATCAATGCAGCACAATCTCCTCCAAGAAATCCTCAAGGAAGGAGGAAGGATTCCTAAACAGGAAACCCTCACTATTCTCTTGCTAAACAACCCAGAGAAATATAATTATTCTAAGACTAATTTCTAAATATATTCAACAACCCTTCTCTTGAGCCTTCTCCTTCCTTTTATAATATGAGGATGTGCAAAACCCTAAACCACCTTGAATCACTTAACCCCTTTCACATGAGGTCCTCCTTCTAGAACTGCGTTGTCCCTTTAGGAGATACATTGAACCTAGAAAACATTGTAGATTTGGTCCTGTTGATCCCGTCAAATAGCTCAAACCTGTTTCACACACAAGTGGCTTTTATTAAGAGAGCCCTGATTTGTCTTTGTTCACATTGGGCCTTGATTTATTTTTATGTTTTAGGAGTTTTTCATGTCCTCCTTTACATTTTATTCATCAATAAATAAAATTAAAGACAGAATGAAATATTCCTATTAGCTTTGGCTAATTAGGAATATTACAGTCCTCCCCTCCAAAATTGTTGCTTGTACTCAAGCAACTGCAAGGTTAGTGCTGCAAAATCTCCTCCTTGGTGAAACCAACATAAGATAAGCTTCCTCCATAAGCCAAGTGCTCACCAATCCATCCATCCATGTCTTTCTCCTCCAAGGTTCTCATGAGATGCAAATAGCTCATCCCATAAGGAGACAATAGATCATATGAAACAAACATGGTTTCCCCCCATGCTCTCCCTGAAACAAGGAAACATAAAGTACATGGAGAGTAGCCATCCCATGAGGCACATGCCATCCTTCCTTCTTTCCCCATACATCCCCATAGAATTACAAGTACATTATCAAGATAGGAAATCAAAACAATGTGCTTGAAAACAGAAAATTGCACATATGGGAGTGGGTGATAGTCCCACATGTGGAAACAACGCAAGGCATCCCCTGCTTGCATCAAATGTAGATATGGTAAGTGGTTTTCCCATCACTTACTTGCTGCCCACACCATATCATCATGGCTAAAAGTGTGATATATGTTTGGTGCTTTGGGGAAGCACCCATCATTTTGCAAAATATCCCCTTTCCTCCCAAGGGAGTGGCCCAATTCAGAAATTTTTGGGGCCCAATATTGGCCAAGAGGCTCACATAATATAACACTCTTCCTTGGAATCATGGCCTGGAAAAACATGGTGTAAGAGTACATGAAATCAGAATATAAAACATATGTAACATGATCATGTTTTTCACCAACAATCCTCCTCTCATTAATGGAGTGGTGCATGGATCTATTCTCTTCCTCAAAAGAAGAAAGAGTGAGCTGATTTGACTCTTCCTTTTTGACCCCTCCCATGCCAAAGGTGTCATGTGGAAATTTTCCCTTCCCATGCTACTTCAAATCATAGCATAATAAGTGGCCATCCCACCACCTACTTGCTGCAATAAGCTTCTTCAAAGCTTGAAAATAGTGGAGGATAATAGGTGTTGGCTGAATATGATTCAAACAACACATGTCATGCTCCAAATTCTCCCATGTGAGAGACTTCTCTTTGTGACACAAATTAAATACATGGCCCTTTGTAAATAGAAACAAGATATACAATGCAGTAGCCATGTAGTGTTTTATCCTCTTCTTGAAATACAAATGAATTTGGGAGATTGCATTCCCAATGGATACATTCACCCATTGTACCTTTCCTCCTCTCAGGTTTACAATAAATATTGGAGCATCATGAACACCATGATATAAACATGATCCCTTATGCCATGCCATGAGAAGGTTACATCTTCTCCCAACCCAAAGTACATACATGATTATGATATTAATTATAAATAGAAATACATGTACATACATCATGGATACAAGTAGATGTATGGACATGGAATTCATCATGGGGTGTCCATACTCTCTCCTCATCAACCAAAACAAACATGCCTTCTTCTTATGCATTCTTTTCTTGAAATACAAGGCACGAGGCAAGAAATTCAAAAACCTTGGGTGGTACCCAAACTCACCCAATAGGAACCAGCGCAAGTGATCTCCTCCCTGCTTCAGATCTAGATATGGTAAGTGGTTTGCATGCCACTTACTTGCTGCCCTTATCATTTCACCATGGCTGAAAGTGAAATGTATATTTGGTGCCTTAGGGAAGCACCCATCATGTTGTAACACCTCCCTTAGCCCATCAAGGGAGTGGCCATATTTGAAAATAATTTTAGCCCATAGTTGGCCATGAAGCTTGTAAGGTAAAACACTCCCTTTGGGAGTTATGGCCTGAAAATGTAGAGTAAGAGAATACATGCAATCATGAAATAATATGTGATTTACATAAGCATGCTTCTTAACCAAGGTCTCCAATGTTGTGTTGGCTTCCCTCTTAGAAAGAGATGACATTGATGCACAAGGTTGAGGGAACACTTTGCTCTTCTGCTCATCATGGGAACTCCTTGGTGGAATTCCTTCAAGTAAGGAGACATCAAGGCATAGATCACGAAAGGATGTATGGACTGATGTGTCCCTGCTTTGTTTGAATAGATCACTTTGCCTTATTTTTTCATTACTATGCTGAAATAAATAGGGACAAATTTTCCTTACCATGTGAAGCTTGCCCTCCTCTTTTCTTTCTGCAATATTTAGGGTCTCATCCTTTGATAGTGATGACACATGCTGCCCATGGATGGTGCCATAATATCCATATAATGAGACCTCATTAATGAGATATGACTGAATACATGAGTGGAGAAGACCCTCCATGCTTCCACTGAACAATCCAATCACCTTCCTAGGTGTTTCAACCTCCTTCAATGGATAGGAATGAGGCTGGCCCTCTTCCCCATCTCCTCTTTGTGTCCTCAAGGTTTTACACCTTCTGAATTCCAAGGGCTTTTGAAATGAAATCCCTTTGAGATCTTCAAGAAAAGACCTCTCATCTATGTCCTTCCAAAACCATTGAGGTTCTGGATCTTCTGTAGGTAGAAGTTTCTCTTTGAGCTGGGGAGTGCTCATTGAGAAAGAGGCATCTAGAAAGGAGAAAAAGTTTCTCACTTCAAGATGTCTACCATTCATCATCTCTTCCTCCATTGCTTCATGAATGAAGCTGCAATTTGAATGCCTCCTTGAGGAATGGTGCCTCCTTTCTTCTTTACTTCTCTTGCATAGCGAAGTGCAACTTTGTTGCTCTAAATCAGCAGCATATAGAAATGTAGATCTCTTCATACAATGTGCTGAAATGACAACAGATGAATTTTTAATCACACCTTGGTTGGAAGTAGAAGCAAGAGCTTCTTCTGCAACTATGTAGTCTTCCTCCATTACTAAAGGCTGCACTTCCAAGGTTGTGCTAGCGCTGGTACAAGCCTCCACCCTTTCAATATCCTTGAGATCTTCCTCAATACACTTCATGGTCTGGAAAAGGAGCAGGGAGATCTCCTCTTTTGTCATTCTTCCAAGTGATGGAGCCATTCTCTTCTTTCTTCTGTACAATGCATCTTATTTTTGAGGGTAGGAAGTGCATGGGTCTTCCTCTCCTTCTTGAAACGTTCTGTAGGTCTTCTTCTTTCTCCTTTGTCTATCTACCCTATTTGAAGAGGATCTTCATGGATCTGAAATATGATGAGGTAAAACTCATCTTCTTCATCATTCTAACCTTGATTTACAGCACTTTTGCATGAAGCCACAGGCTGAGCCAAAGATCTTGCTCCGATACCACTGTAATGTTCCAAATCTGGAATTTCTACAACAATGAGAATACCCTAAGGTATTCCATAGTTGGAGATGTAGAAATAGGAATTGGAAAATATGTAAAATCACTTATCCTTCAATAAAATATACAACATCAACTTTATACAGCGCTTTATAAGGAAAAAGGTGGGGAAAAGTGATGATTTAGGCCCTAAAACGAATTTATTAAGCGATTTGCGTAAAAATAAGATGGGAAAGTGGTTGGATGTGATAGCTATGGTTATGAGGGACTCCCATGTCAAATTTCAGCAAAACATAAGGTGTTTTTCTATATTAAACAGTTCCTCCTTTCCTGATTAGGCTAGAAAATCCTGATTTCCCATGGCTTAAATTATGCAGAAAGTGTTGAAGCTTCTACAACATGATTTTCTGAAGGGTTTAAATGAAATAATGATGGAATATTAGTATGGAAAGTTCAGAATATGATTCAATGTCTTTATATTATAAAATACATATTTATACATGAAGAAAGGCCACAAAATGAAGTGCTGCAACCATGGAATGAGACAAAAAAGCTGAAAAACATAATTTATAGGGGGCTGAAGCAATGTTTCATTATATTTTATATCTACAATAGATATGAATAGAAAATCACAGATCATAATGGGATCTATATGAAAAAAGAGCTTTTTAGTACATTCCCCTTGGAGATCACAACAGAAGATGAATAACAATGAATAGATCTGAGATCTACACCATAGATATGTAGTAATATTTAGAAATTTTTGAATAATATGATACAAAATAGATCAGATCTGAAATAGAACATGTATTGGTTGGCCAATCCACGGATCACCACAATGAAGGAAAGGAGCCCTTCCACCGGAGATCTCTCCTCCAAACTACTATCAAATGTACACTGCAACTTTGCCTGCAAAGAGGACGCAATTTTCCTCAAGTGACTGCACTGAAGAAGTGGGGCACACTTTGGCTTGATGCCAAGATAATAATCTGAAGCTCAAACTGAAGAGGCACTCTTCCGGGAGGTTAAAAGACACACTCCATGAGAAGAGACACCCAAAACAAACTAGATCTCTACAGATCTAGAACTCCACTTGCTGCAGCCTACATAGAAAACTCACCCCAAACAGGACTGCGTTGTAGATGTAAGATGAGGCTTGGCCAAAATGCCAGATAGTGGATCAATGCAGCACAATCTCCTCCAAGAAATCCTCAAGGAAGGAGGGAGGATTCCTAAACAGGAAACCCTCACTATTCTCTTGCTAAACAACCCAAAGAAATAGAATTAGTCTAAGGAGACTAATTTCTAAATATCTTCAACAACCCTTCTTTTGAGCCTTCTCCTTCCTTTTATAAGATGAGGATGTGCAAAACCCTAAACCACCTTGAATCACTTAACCCCTTTCACATGAGGTCCTCCTTCTAGAACTGCGTTGTCCCTTTAGGAGATACATTGAACCTAGACAGTGCTGTAGATTTGGTCCTGTTGACCTAGTCAAATAGCTCAAACCTGTTTCACACACAAGTGGCTTTTATTAAGAGATCCCTGATTTGTCTCTGTTCACATTGGGCATTGATTTATTTTTATGTTTTAGGAGTTTTTCATGTCCTCCTTTACATTTTATTCATCAATAAATAAAATTAAAGAAAAAATGAAATATTCCTATTAGCTTGGGCTAATTAGGAATATTACAAAAGGAGGTGCCCGTGCACATCATTGCGCTCGCAGGAAAATGTGAAAATGTGGTGATTTACAATTGGTCTAGCTACCTTTGTAAAGAATTTTTAGAAAATGTGCACAAGGCCTATGAGGAAGGAAAGCATTTCCAGTACGCTTGCGTTCTCTTATTTATCGTGCTAATTGGATGGAGGAACCCGAAAGACACTCAGTTTCAAGAAATCGAGTCGAAGATGTGTGAAGCTACATGCTACGCAACACTATGGAACTCTTCAGACCTGGTGTGCGCAAAAGAAAACAAAATTTTCTAGGTTCTGTATGATGCTACCTTAAATCAAGTAGTGTAGTCAAAGCCACGACTGTCACCCACATTGTATTACCAATACAAGATGGTAGCGAATTTTAAATCTACATTACATAATATCCATATCCACGCAAAGGGTGTTGTAGACGGCGTATGGTATGAGTTAGCATACATGGTGGGCGAAGATGATTTACTTCGAGTAATAGTAGAATGGCCGCCAGCCTGGTTGACACCGACCACACCCACAAAACCGTGCACTGGCATCCAAATAGGGAAATCAATAGAGAACGCCACAAAGAAAGTTGCAGATAAAGTGATAGGGAAGGTCATAGAAAAATAAGCATCCCCCACAACCACTAGCGAGAATTTATAAGCAGAAGTAGTGTCAGAAAATATTGGATCTGCATCGAAGGAGATAGGGGAAGCTCTGTTAGCCACCTATAATATTTTGTTATACCCGAAGGTGGCTAAATATGTTTTGAGCCTTCAAAGAACAAATTTCATCACTAAAAATTGTTGGCTTTTGAAGACTCCTTGAAGGCCTTTCTACCTTTGTCCAAAATCCTCATTGCTGTTCTCATCTCATACTCTGAAATTTCGGCTAAAATACAAAGAAGAAACTGCTACAAAGCCATCCCTTTTCCCTTTCTCCCACTCGAAATTAACCTTCTTTTCCTTTCCCTTTTTTCCCATATGTTTCCTCTATTATTCATCTTTTCCTTTCTTCCCTTCATAAATCACCCTTCCCATGGTTAAAAACTCACTTTTTAACCCTTTCGGCACCCTTTGTTTCCATTAAAAAACCGTGAAAAATCATAAAAATCAAAGTTTCATTGCTATAGACCTCAGCCCCTTGGCCTGAGTTTCCAAACCACTTCCCCAATACGCCCTCATCATAAAAACCAAGCGCAAACCCATGAAGCGCTAATCGAATCGAAAAGATTCAAGTGTGCATGTTTGTGAGCCATTTCAAAATATCGATTGCGATCAGCCCCTTTGTCCTAAACCGCAGATCGTATTGTCATTTCATCTACCCCATAAGCCCGCAATCAGGCGCTAAACTATTGAAAAATCCCTTTCTGATCAATATTTTTCTTTGTAAAACTTGAAAACCCATTATTCCAAAGTTTGTTTTAAAATGCCAAAATCACGTGTTTAAATAAAATGGGTTGATCAAAAAGACCGATCGCGCAATCGCGATCGGAGAATTTAAAATGGGTTGATCAAAAAGACCAGGCCCGAATGTTTCGATTACGATTGGCCCTAGTTATATAAAGCCCGGGCCCATGGTACTCCATACACCCAGTGGCCCCGCAATCGGGCGCCAGCCTATCATATATATATTCCGCCCATTTCACTCAAAACCTTGCTTTTTATTGAAATTTATGGGTTTTTACGAAGTATAAGGGTCCCGCCGGTGCAAGAAAACAAAGGATCTAGACCGTCGATCTAGACCCAATCGAATGGTTATCGCCCAATCGGAATGTTCCAATCGGAATGTTTCAATCGGAATGTTTCAATCGGAATGTTTCAATCGGAATATTTCGATCGGAATGTTTAAATCGGAATGTTTCAATCGCAATGTTTCAATCGCACTGAAATTTTCAATCGCATCCCCTTTTCTGCCACCTCCGATTGAGACCCTTCGATTAAATCTGGACCGTCCACGTGACCAGATCGGACTGTCCAAAACTACTCCGACTTGTTCATCTCCCGCTCTCCTTTTCACCTCGTCTACGCAAATCTCCACCATTGGTTGCCTTCATCTGACGGCTACGCTCCTCCCCCGCCATCTGAAGCAGTTTAAACCTATTTCCGCAGGATTTCTTAACTATTTTTGTGTTTTGCAGGTGTTTTAATGGTTTTTCCATTGTATAATGAAAGAAAGCCGAGGGTTTGGAAAGACGTTTCCTGCGCCTTCGACCTGTTAAAGAGAACCATTCACACGGTTGGATTCAATGATTTGTCAATGTTTCATGAGCATTGATGCCGAAAATCCCAGTGCGGCCTGCACATCGACAAGACACTGTTTTAATTCAAAAACAGTTAAAGAGTATCAGTTTGAAGACAGAACACAGCAGATGAAGATTGAAGACAGTCTTACGGGGATTACGGCTAAGACAGTTATCAAAAGCCTAATCCCCAACTCAAAACACAGTTTAAAGAAAACCTAAAGTGTTTTATCAGACGGAAAGCCTCCACCGCCACATCTTGAGGCAAATTGATTCCTCAGCTACCACCGAGCCACCTGTCGCCTCAAACCTTTCAAACAGAGGCCGAAGTTATTGAAGAAAATCAGATATTCGCCTCCAGCGCAGCCAGGGAGTTACTTCTGCAAGGAAATCAATGCAAAAAATATCTGCAGAGTTACTCCAAACATTACATAAAGCCTCAAAGTCAAATAAAGCTCCCACCGAGCTTAATCCATAAATGTAAAACAATTAATACAGAGAACCACCTGTAAACTTCTTCATTGAGCCCCTCAAAAGGCCGAGAAGTCTTGAACCTGTATTAATTATCCTGAGAGATCTTTTCTCAGATCACCTCCTCATTCTTCTATAAATACCCCAGAAGAAGATGAGAAATTGTTGGTCACTGCATATCTGTAGCATGTAAATAGTTTTCTGAAGCTGCCGTAAGCTCTGTTTGTAAGAGAAAATACCTATGTTGAGCTGAGAAGCCTGAAGCTGTAAAGAACCATTGGACTTAAAGATTGTAACTGGTTTGGAACATCAATGCAAGTTGATTTATGGGATCCTGGTCTATGTTGACGGTGATGTTATTCTCATTTTTAACTTGTTATTTTATTTCTGTTTTCATGTTGTTTCATTTTCCATTGTAAAGAACAGTTTAAACAGGGTTAGGACCTACTGTATATCAGTAACCTTCTCTGGCTGAGAAATCTTTATTTGAATGTTTTCTTCCAATCCGTGTTATTTAGGAATGACTTAATTCAGTTTAGGCATGAGAATGCTGGCGTTCCCTCGTCTTATTGTTTTAGCTAAATATTATTTCTGAATGTTACTTTCAGTATATGTTGTGTGAAGATGAATTGAAGGAAGATATGGTTAGCCCTGGTCCCAGACTTGTCTGCATAACTAACTGATTGTTTCCCTTGGAATGTGTTAAAAGCTGGCTAGTTTAGAAGCACTTACCAGATCTTAGACCATTCTGTGTTATCTTTGTGTTTCCCCTTGTTTTGTATGTTTTCTATTGGAAGTGTGTCAAAGGCTGGTTGGTTTAAAAGTACTTACCAGATCCTAGTCTGCTTTAGTGTCCTTCTTAAGTGTTTGTCAAAGGCTGACTGGTTTAAAAGTACTTATCAGATCCTAGGCTGCTCTTCGTTCTGCATCTGTTTAATTCCCCTTCTTGATGTATCACTCCATTCCATAAATCAAACTTTAAAAGAGATCCTTAGACATAGATGACTTGCCCCATGGACCACTCTTGCCTCTTGCTACTCCAATTAAAACCCTACTATGACTCCATAGCCCAATGGATTGAAGTTGTTTCTTGCCTATCTTCTTAGTTGAATCATTTTTCCCTTTCATTCATCTTCGCCCTTCATTTAGACTTCCTTCACCTTCATTTATCTTTGTCCAACCAAAACAAAACAAAAACCTTGGTCTTCATAACTAGCCTAATATCATTACCTTAAGCTTTCAAAGACAATATCCATCTTTGTACATATTGGAGAGATCCCTCTCCGGATTCAGGAGGGCTAGATCCTAGAATCCCAAAGTTGGTTGAAATGATGTTAACTCTGTGATTGGACTCTCCCAATATTGCTAATAAATTACAGAGACCTAACATTTCTGGCGACTCCGCTGGGGAACTACTTTAACTCAAAATTTTTGGTTCCATGACAATTTTTCTATTTTGCAGCTGAGCCGCCAGAACCTAACATTTCTGGCGACTCCACTGGGGAACTACTTTAACTCAAAATCTCTGGTTCCATGACAATTTTTCTATTTTGCAGCTGAGCCGCCAGAACCTAACATTTCTGGCGACTCCACTGGGGAACTACTTTAACTCAAAATCTCTGGTTCCATGACAATTTTTCTATTTTACAGCTGAGCCGCCAGAACCTAACATTTCTGGCGACTCCGCTGGGGACATTTTTGAGTTCATAGTTGCTTGGCCAAGCTTTTATAGAATCTTTAGTTTTCCATACAACCACAGAAACTTAGAAAAACCTAAAAATATTTTAGATTGGAATTAAATAAACATGGTGGTGGACCATAAGACCTTTTACCTCTGAAAGGAGCTAAAAATTTCCACTTGGCGACTCCACAATCCTAGCAGACCTTAAGACTCCACTGGGAAGAACCCTTATCATTATAAAATCATTCAAACTCAGTTAGAGGACTGTAGGATTAAGATTTGTGTAAACAGTTTAGTTGACCTTTCAAATATTGTCATATCTGGTTGAAATTTTCTTGTTTATTTGGGTCTAAAAAACGCAGCATAGTGGCTTCTAAGAAGATTCACATTAGAGCCCATCCTGACCCCGATCCACCTGAGATAGTTGATAACCTAGAAAGCATCCTTAGGAAGTCTCCTAAGATTAAATCTTCAACTGTTTTCAAATCACCCTTGAGAGCTAATTCAGTTCCTGAGAATCTTACAGCTCTACAAGAATCATATGGTGGTGGAACCATAAAACGTTTTACCTCCTTAGGAGCGAAAAATTTTCCACCTGGCGACTCCACACTCTGAAACTCCCAGAAGACCAAATGACTCCACTGGTAGAAGACCCTAAACTGATTGACCGGACACAGTGACCTCTTTTCTGATTTACAAACATGATTCCGAGAATACAACGAAGATATGCCCCAATGAGTAGAGATCATATCCCTGGGTTTCCACATAAGATGCCCCGGGTGAATTGGGATGACAACCTGCCTATTTTCCAAGGTGAAAAGTTTGATGACCCTCTATTACATCTCATCAGATTTCATATACATGTATGGAGGTTGAAAGTTGAATGTCATGAAGACTGCCTAATGAAAATGTTCATGTTAACATTAGAACGAAAAGCTAGGGATTGGTATGAATGCTTAAGATCTAGTAGTTTGTTTTCTTTAAGAGACCTTGAATATATGTTCTATGAGAACTATGAAGAAAACGCTACGTCATTATCATGGGGTGCAATATATTATGATCCATCACAAAACATCACCCAACACATTATAGATAATGAGGAAGCTTTGGAAGAGATGCATCCTAAAGATCTTTTAACGGCCATTCATGAGTTTAATATCCTATTGAAATTTTTTTTAAAAATAGATGAATCAGTTGAGGAAAAGATGATCCAAGCAGTAAAAAACATTCCTCAAGATTTTCCTAAAAACGTAGATAATGATTCATCATCCCTTATAACTGAGGCTCAAGAAGACATCCAGCCTCAAAACCAGTCTTCACATAGAGAAGTTTGTTGTATAGATTTAGAAAGTTCTTTTGTAGATCAGAATAAAAAGGAGCCTGTTGACATCCCAATATGTTTGGCTGATGAAATTGTTTATCCTGATAAATCTCCAAATTTTGATCAGTCTGATGATGATGATGAGTTCCAAGAAAGAACTAATCATGCAGGGCAACCATCATTTGATTGGTGTTATGAGTTTCACCATCTCCATCTTGAAAGCCAAAAACATCCATTTCAATCCATCACTAATGGTTTTCACGTAGTTGGGAGTCAGCAGCCTTTCAATTCAGAAGGTGAAGAGAAGAGCAATAAAGAAATTTTTGAGCAAAAGGATCTTCCTCTTGAAAAAGAGGAAACCTTTAACAACCCCCCTGCTCAAGAATATAATAACCTCTTCACAGAGTTTAGCCCATTGAATCCAAGCATACAAGGGCTACAAGAGGACAACACTATCAAATATGATGAGTCCTCCAGTTCAGAAGATGATGCAGAGGAAGGAGAAAAACAAATAGAAGATTATCCTGCTATGGATATATCATCTTCTCAAGAAGAAACTTCTCCCTTCACTAATATTAGTTTGTCATATAAAGAGCCTGAATTTGTATCAGAAGCAAGCATATGTTTAGAGAAAGAAAATATTTCACTGTTTGCTATTGTGCAGGTTAAATATGACGATACTTCCAAGCTACGTACTGAAGAGATACTCCTCAAAGCTGAAGCCTTGGAAGCAGATGATCTACCAATTGTGGAGGATCAAAAGGAAGAGAATCTTCATCTTTTCTTGGTTGATCCTATGGAAGAGTGTGTGGAAATCCCGACTGGCTCAAATTATCAAGCATTGACCCTTTGCAAGAGCCAGAGACATGAAAAGTTGTCACCTTCTGTGATAGCCTTGACATTGAAGGTTAACCTTCAATATGTTCTATGGATACCTCTGACAAGCAGCCAGAGTTACTACTTCTTCTTGACATTACTCAGCTGGTTGCATTGGCACTTCTGTATCATATGAATATGTGAATACTCCATGTTTAGAATAGGTTAGATAGGAATATCTATAAAGCTTAGTTCCAAGCATGTAGTTAGTTGTTGTTTTCTGCTTTGGAGAAAAATCAAGAATTCAAAAATACAAAAACAAAGAAAAAATCAAAAGAGGGCAGAAATGAAAACAAGAAAGGCACAGCCCCATGCCAAAAAAGAGAAATAAATCTGAAAGTGTGCAAGCTTAAATGCCACTCCTGCAAAACACACTTCTAGTTAGTCAAACTGTTTAATCTTGACTAATTAGCTTTCAATTTTTTGCTGATAGGGTAGTGAATTTGATTTGCCAAACTGTTTAATCTTGGCTTATCAGTAGATAGATTAGGATAGAAATTAAGGTTCAAACATGCTCAAAACCTGAGCCAAAGTTTCCAAAAGGATATGACTCAAAACTTTTTTATTTTCTGAGTCAAAGAAATTATAAATCTGGTTCTAAATCGCTCAAAATCTGAACCAGAAGAAAAGAAAAGACAGCTCAAACAAAGTAAAAAACAGAGCTGTGAAGAAAGGGAAGGCAGTACTTAAACTTTCAGATCTTAAGCCTTCTATTTTGATTTTAATTTTCTGCAAATAATAATCTATGTGCAGCTTGTTTTTATGCCATAGATCACAGCAAGTCAAACTGCTTAATCTTGACTTGGCTGTTTTTAAATTTCTGCTTTAGAATTTAGAGAATGAAAGTCTATTGGAAATTTTAATCCCAATAGACAGTAGATTAGGTAGAGAAACATCTGAACTCAACTGTTTAATCTGAGTTCAGGGAGAAATAAGGAGTAGAATTAGATTAGTTTTTTATGCTTTCAAAAGAATAAAATGTTGTTAAGAGTTTTCCAATCCAAGTGCACTCTGTTGAAGAAAAAATGTTAGATCAGTAGGATTGGGTAGGTAGAAGGTTGTATTGATGAAGCTCATCATTTTTCATAACTAATATCATTTTTTTAGAGCTAATCAAGACCATTCAGCAAAGAAAGAGAAATTCATTGGATGAGGCACATGGTCAGCATCCCAGAAGGAATAATGGATCAGGCACAGGCCTACCTCCCAGAGAAATCAAGTCTAAATTCTTGATGCCTTCAAGAAGGCACCATCCCCAAGTGGAGCCACTGTTAGCCACCTATAATATTTTGTTATACCCAAAGGTGGCTAAATATGTTTTGAGCCTTCAAAGAACAAATTTCATCACTAAAAATTGTTGGCTTTTGAAGACTCCTTGAAGGCCTTTCTGCCTTTGTCCAAAATCCTCATTGCTGTTCTCATCTCATACTCTGAAATTTCCGTTGAAATACAAAGAAGAAACTGCTGCAAAGCCATCCCTTTTCCCTTTCTCCCACTCGAAATTAACCTTCTTTTCCTTTCCCTTTTTTCCCATATGTTTCCTCTATTATTCATCTTTTCCTTTCTTCCCTTCATAAATCACCCTTCCCATGGTTAAAAACTCACTTTTTAACCCTTTCGGCACCCTTTGTTTCCATTCAAAAACCGTGAAAAATCATAAAAATCAAAGTTTCATTGCTATAGACCTTAGTCCCTTGAGCTAAGCCCTAAACCACTTCCCCACCATACGTTTTTGGTCTGGAACCACTTGCTAATACGATAAGTGCTAATCGCATCGAAAAGAATCAAAGGCGCAAGTCTTTGCCATACTCCAAAAGTTTCGATTACGATTAGCCTTTCTACTTAAAGACCCCCGATCATATTATTATTTTCATATGACCCTGAGCCCACCCTCGGCGCTTAAAACCTTGTGAATATTTCATTTCCGACCCTTTTTCCTTTGTAAACCCAAAAACCCACTTTCCGAAGTTTTAGGTTAAAAACTTAAAGTCACATGATAAATAAAAATGGGTTGATCAAAAAGACCGATCGCGCAATCGCGATCGGAGAATTCACAATGGGTTGATTGAAAGACCGGGCCCGAATGTTTTGATTACGATTGCGCCTAGTTATATAAAGCCCGGGCCCATGGTACTCCATACACCCAGTGGCCCCGCAATCGGGCGCCAGCCTATCATATATATATTCCGCCCATTTCACTCAAAACCTTGGTTTTTATTGAAATTTATGGGTTTCTTACGAAGTATAAGGGTCCCGCCGGTGCAAGAAAACAAAGGATCTAGGCCGTCGATCTGATCTGCAGATCGAACGGTTATCGCCCAATCGAAATGTTCCAATCGAAATGTTTCAATCGGAATGTTTCAATCGGCATGTTTCAATCAGAATGTTTCAATTGGCATGTTTCAATCGGAATGTTTCAATCGAAATGTTTCAATCGCACTGAAATTTTCAATCGCATCCCCTTTTTTGCCACCTCCGATTAAGACCCTTCGATTGAATCTGGACCGTCCACGTGTCCAGATCGGACGGTCCAAAACTACTGCGACTTGTTCATCTCCCCGCTCTCCTTTTCGCCTCGTCTACGCAAATCTCCACCGTTAGTTGCCTTCATCCGACGGCTACGCTCCTCCCCCACCATCTGAAGCAGTTTAAACCTATTTCCGCAGGATTTCTTAACTATTTTTGTGTTTTGCAGGTGTTTTAATGGTTTTCCATTGTATAATGAAAGAAAGCCGAGGGTTTGGAAAGATGTTTCCTGCGCCTTCGACCTGTTAAAGAGAACCATTCACATGGTTGGATTCAATGATTTGTCAATGTTTCATGAGAATTGATGCTGAAAAGCCCAGTGCGGCCTGCACATCGACAAGACACTGTTTTAATTCAAAAACAGTTAAAGAGTATCAATTTGAAGACAAAACACAGCAGATGAAGATTGAAGACAGTCTTACGGGGATTACGGCTAAGACGGTTATCAAAAGCCTAATCCCCAACTCAAAACACAGTTTAAAGAAAACCTAAAGTGTTTTATCATATGGAAAGCCTCCACCGCCACATCTTGAGGCAAATTGATTCCTCAACTACCACCGAGCCACCTGTCGCCTCAAACCTTTCAAACAGAGGCCGAAGTTATTGAAGAAAACCAGATATTCGCCTCCAGTGCAGCCAGGGAGTTACTTATACAAGGAAATCAATGCAGAAAATATCTGCAGAGTTACTCCAAACATTACATAAAGCCTCAAAGTCAAATAAAGCTCCCACTGAGCTTAATCCATAAATGTAAAGCAGTTAATACAGTGTTCCACCTGTAAACTTCTTCATTGAGCCCCTCAAAAGGCCGAGAAGTCTTGAACCTGTATTAATTATCCTGAGAGATCTTTTCTCAGATCACCTCCTCATTCTTCTATAAATACCCCGAAGAAGATGAGAGATTGTTGAGTCCTTTGCATATGCATGTATGTAAATAGTTTTTACGGCTGCCGTAAGCTTTCTGTTTGTAAGAGAAAAGCCTGCTATGTTGGTGAGAAACGTGTAAAGAACCACTGGACTTAAATATTGTAGCTGAACTGGTTTGGAACATCGATACAGAAGCTGATTTATGGGATCCTGGTCTATGTTGACGGTGATGTTATTCTCATTTGTAACTTGTTATTTTATTTCTGTTTTCATGTTGTTTCATTTTCCACTGTAAAGAACAGTTTAAATAGGGTTAGGACCTACTGTATATCAGTAACCTTCTCTGGCTGAGAAATATTTATTTGAATGTTTTCTTCCAATCTGTGTTATTTAGGAATGACTTAATTCGGTTTAGGCATGAGAATGCTGGCGTTCCCTCGTCTTATTGTTTTAGTTGAATATTATTTCTGAATGTTACTTTCAGTATATGTTGTGTGAAGATGAACTGAAGGAAGATATGGTTAGCCCTGGTCCCAGACTTGTCTGCATAACTAACTGATTGTTTCCCTTGGAATGTGTTAAAAGCTGGCTAGTTTAGAAGCACTTACCAGATCTTAGACCATTCTGTGTTATCTTTGTGTTTCCCCTTGTTTTTTATGTTTTCTATTGGAAGTGTGTCAAAGGCTGGTTGGTTTAAAAGTACTTACCAGATCCTATTCTGCTTTCGTGTCCTTCTTAAGTGTTTGTCAAAGGCTAACTGGTTTAAAAGTACTTATCAGATCCTAGGCTGCTCTTCGTTCTGCATCTGTTTAATTCCCCTTCTTGATGTATCACTCCATTCCATAAATCAAACTTTAAGGAGATCCTTAGACATAGATGACTTGCCCCATGGACCACTCTTGCCTCTTGCTACTCCAATTAAAACCCTACTATGACTCCATAGCCCAATGGATTGAAGTTGTTTCTTGCCTATCTTCTTAGCTGAATCATTTTTCCCTTTCATTCATCTTCACCCTTCATTTAGACTTCCTTCACCTTCATTTATCTTTGTCCAACCAAAACAAAACAAAAACCTTGGTCTTCATAACTAGCCTAATATCATTACCTTAAGCTTTCAAACACAATATCCATCTTTGTACATATTGGAGAGATCCCTCTCTGGATTCGGGAGGGCTAGATCCTAGAATCCCAAAGTTGGTTGAAATGATGTTAACTCTGTGATTGGACTCTCCCAATCTTTCTAATAAATTACAGAGACCTAACAAGCTCAACCATTTAAACGAACCAAGTGCGGCTCCCAGTCCGTTAGATGATCGCGGAAGAAGAGGAAATGTTCCAAAGATGTAGGGTAGGAGGTCCTGACGCTGATAGAAGACTATTTACATGAGATAGAAAACACTCTCATGTCTGCGACTAAGGATCACTATAAATATATGAAGGTTTAGTACAAGTCTGCGCTTGAACTTGTACAAGTTGGACTGCAGGAGTTAAAGGTACAGGCGAGCCAGATTCAAGAGAGCGTAGCTAAGGCGAGCTGGACCACCGCGCAACCGTTAGACGTCACTCTACCAACCTTAGGGGATGGCCACTTTGTCCAAATCCCCCTGCCATCTATTCATACGGATTCCAACCTACATCTCCAATTAAAAGATTCAGGTTATGTTCATATTAATATTTTGTGTTACCTACAAGAAAATTACACCTTATGAACTCAATGATCGTAGACAAGCTTTAGTACATAGAGGTTACTGTGCACACCAATACAAGGGAAGAAAAACAACATGTCGAGAAAGCACATCAACAAGAACAATGAGTAGAGGAAGCTTGCCGAGAAGTAGAAGCCTAGTGCATTGCGTTGGAGGCCAAAATCCATCAAATCTGCCAAGATATTCCAGTTGTTCTGGCCACAGCTGTGCTCGAAGACAAGTTAGAAGGATTGGCTTCCGCGATTAAAGCAGCGCACACAGAGGTGCAAGCGGTAAGGACAAAATATGAGAAGTAGATTGTAGATCTTCAAACCAAGTTACAGCTGGAGACCCCACCAAAGGTTTGTGCGCAGTGAGCAGTTGAAGTTAAACAATATGCCCATGATTGTATTGTTGTTGCGGGCACCTAATGTGAAAATTTTCTTAATGAAGCCATGAGTGTGTGGACCTCAGTCGAAAATGATCCATTAGTACAGCACCTACGCAACGCCCTCCCTAGAAGGAGCAGTAGTTCGAGGAAATCAGGACTGTGGTGTCCACATTAGTTCTCACATAGCACTTCGCTAGTTTGCAAGAATGCAGAACAATACAAACAAAGGTTAAAGATTTGTGGTGGAAGGAACAAATACTAAAAGAACACATGCAACCATGGGAAGAAGAAGCACTTCAATTTTTGCAGATGTTTGACAACACATTTAAGACCATCCAACAAACTCAGTGTAGCATAGATATGGCCACTGAAGGGCCTACAACAGAAAATTTGGTTCAGCAAGCGCAGGGCACCGTAATGCAAAGTCTAGAATTAGTTCTCCCTCTCAAAAATTATGTCAGCGCACTTCAGGATAAGATCAAGGAGTAGGCGCCGCAGTGACTCAGGACAAGTCAGATGTTTGTGTTGGGGGGCTATTGGAGTGGGGTCCCTTGAGGCTCAAATTTTGATGTAATTTTGTATTATTTTATATGTGTGCATTGTGCAATGGATTTAAGGGGCTTTGAGGTGGGTCAAAGTTCCTAATTTTAAGGTAAATGGATTTAAGGGCAAAATGTTGGCCTCAAACCATGGTTTGAGACCATAGTATCTGCATGATAGGAAAATATAAATAGATATATCGAGTCTAAGATCTGTATGCATCTGTAATATGTTGTAAGGATTTTTTGGGTTGGGTTGAAAGGCTCCTGCTGGCTGTGTATGCAGAGACCTAGTCTTGGCTATGTGTAGACTCCGCTGGTTGTGTGCACGGAATGGTTTTGTAAGGGAAAGTGTATGTATTGAAAGTCTGATATATTGAACATATCTGAAGCTAAAAGAAAGGATAGATTTTGGCGAACTTATTATGTTATGAATCTGAGTTGTTTACTGATTACCTTCAGTTGAGTTCACACTGTTTTTGTCTTACTTATTGACTATTGCGCAAGTATATTTAATATCATCATGAATTATTATTGATGGTTGATAGATCTTTTTAAGTATTTGCATCGGTTAGATCTAGATATGGTTATGTTATACTTTATCTGTGCTAAGGCAGACAATAACTCGGTTAAAAACAATGCATTCTCTATGATTATGTTGTATATTATTGCGTGCATTTGTTTACAATTGATATAAGTTTCATTCAGTTTTTTGAGTACCACTTCATTATTTTCTCCCTTAGGGTGCGGGAACCTGGCTCCATCACCCCTCCATACTGCTTCGGGTGAGACTTTGATCTGCGCAAGAAGGTCATTGCCGAAAGTGCCAGTATTTGGAGGGTCTGTTGGTTCATCCATAAACTCTAAACCTGGTTTAGGACCCCTCAAGCCAACAAGATCATAGTAAAAGAAATTTTTTGTGTTACAAAAATACCATTATACTAGGCCCTTACTTGGTTCATTAATGATCCCATTTTATGACTTAGTCAAGGGAGGGTAAGAAGAAAGAGAAGAGAGGAGAATTTGACACACTAGAAGGTATAATTGTTCATTGTACTATTTTTATACCTTAATGATAACTTGGTTTCCCTCTATACATTATTGACGTTTATGAGATGATGTTGGTTTTTGATGTGATAATTTATTTTTTGTAGTCTAACTTTTTGTTACACATCATTTTTCCACCATTAGGAAAATAACTACCAATATGGATATTCTCTCGCTATCCAATGAAAGTGTCCCAAGCAATCCCCTATATTGTTAAAACAAAAATAATGCCAAAGATAACAATAATATTGGATTACATTTATCAAGAAGCCTACTTTTAGGCACTTGCGTGGTTTCCTAGCCAGTATCTATGCATTCGCAGTTTCTACCATTGTTTCCCATGTAAATGTTTGCTCTATCTTCCACTAAAAAATGTGCAAATGGCTTAACATGAGTAAAAATAAAAAGTAATTTCTAGAAGCCTTGTTGGAGGAATATTTATCAACCAAAATTCCTCGAGCCTCTACATAATTGGGCCTCACCCCTCTGTTCATGGAGAAAAAATCCTCCATTTGTGGAACCCTAATCCCTTCTTTTAAGGATCTCATCCCTTGAGAAGAGGATCTCAAACCTGCTCCTCTTGGCCTATAAATTCAACATAGATTAGAGGGATAAGAAGGAACTCTGAATGTAATCCTATGTTTTTGAAATAGGGCTGGAAGGCTTGTCACCTAAGGGGAGGATTGGAGACTTTTGGGAGGATGATTACATCATCAAAGTAAGGTTTTATTGCTTCTTCTTGTTCTGAATTTAATACAAGAAACTATTTATTTCTTAATTTCACTTGCCTCAATGCTATTTGAAAAATTCCTTGATTTTTTGCATGATTTATAGCTGAATATGTGTATAATATTAACTTATATACAATTTTTTAGTTTTCATTTGTTTTGGGTTTCATCTTTTTCTACAATATGTTTTTATGCCTTGTTTGTTTTTGTTCATGTAGATCTCACTTCAAAGCAGCGAGGAAAGGCTTTTGAAAGAATTGGAAGGATTTCCACATGAATTTCATAGAGAAGGTAAGAAGCTTCAACATATTTCATGTCAGTAGTGAGATAAGGAAAGAGAGTAGGGATTTGTTTTGTTTGTTACTAGATATGTTAAGAATATAGGGAGATCACTCTTGTCCGCAAGAGGGATTTACCTGCCATAACAAATTGGTGAATCCACTAGGGAATGATGTGCTCTTCATCATATCTTACTATGACTTTCAAATATCTTTTTGTACCCTTATCTGATTGTGTTTTGAAACTTGAAAGTTCATTTTTTTGTATTTTTGGGCTTTGTTTTTATTTTTCTTAAGCTTTCTTGATTTGTGCACTTTTAATTCTGCAATAAAGCGTAAATTTGTGCACTTTTCCCTTAGAAACAATGTGTTTGTGCACTGAACCTAACTGGTTACCTACACAAATTTCTAAAAATTTAAAAATTTATGGATTTTTCAAGTCTTCTCTATTTTGATCACTACTCAGAGGTTTTTCTGATTTCTTAAAAAAAAATTTGGGTGTTTTTTGCTTTCATTTTTCCAAAAAAATGTCGAAATTATGCCAATGGATTCAATCCGATCATGAAATGTACTAAAACAAGATACTGAATCCTTCTACAATATTTGCGAAATATAAATCATGATTTCTCAATCACATGAAAGTAAGAGAAATTAGTAAATCAATCGCACAACACAATATTTTCCTGGGGAAAGCAACTTCTCAAAACCCCTCCATATTTATTGTATAATCAACCAAGTAATCATGAAACAATACAATGCATGTGTGCACACCACAACCTCATACACTCTACCAATTGCTTCACACTGATATAGGAAAAATTGGACAAACACATAGCCAATTTCCTGCCTACCCTAAACCTACCTTGCTCACGCAATCTCTAGGAAAAATAATTCCTATTAAATTGAATTCCAACCTTCCTTGACTGCGCAATCCATCATGGGCTTCTTGTGGCTTTATAACTGCACTTCGGTAGTTTGATTAAAGACAACTGATAGTTTACTTGCCTTAAACCTTTGTCTCAACTGGGTCTCCATCATAATTGACATGCATGCAGCTATTAATAGTGAATCATCAGTTACTTGGTATATCACTACTTGTGAATTAAATATAATTTAATTCACTTAATATTCCACTAGCTCATAAATCTGTTAGAACTATTTAAACTGATTTTAACTGAATTAATGTGATTTAACTGATTGCACTCACACCACACTAGTGCTACAACTGCAACTGGACCCTATAAATAATAGAATCACTCTATATGCCTATCCTTTTATCCTCAACTCGAAATTCTTGAGCTAACTAAGTCTATCACACTTAGTTAACTATTACAAGTTGTTATGAGATAAGATTACAATTTATTTTCCAATTTATCTAAAAATTGGTTGCGCACATTATCACTAATGTGTCACTAGAATCCCTCACTCATGTGTGACATGGGATCCCACACTAGTATGTGGTGCATTTTCTTGTTGAATTTTAACACTCCCTCTCAACAAGAAAGTGATTATCTGCTACCTTGATCTTTCCTCTGCTGAATTAAAATTTTCTCTCTGCAAGTGCCTTCGTCAAGATATCTACACCCTGATCCTCCATTGGTATGCAATGCAAAAAAATAATGCGCCTATGAACACAATCTCTAAGATGGTGGTACTGGATGTCAATATGATTGGACCTGTCATGGAATACTATATTAACCGAGAGTTTTATGCAACTCTGGTTATCAAAATGTATCACCTTCAGATCCATCTTATGACCAAACAAGCCAACAAGTATATTTGTCATCCAAATGGCCTCACATGAAACTTGACTACCTGCCATGTACTCTGCCTCGGTTGAACTGAGTGCAACTGGTCTCTACTTCCTACTGTACCAAGAAACTATTGTTGATCCTATGCTGAAGATGCCCCCTGATGTGCTCTTCTTGTCTAATGGACTACTTGCCCAATATGCATTTGTGAAGCCTTCAAGCTTCACTCCCTCTTTGCGTATGTACCATAATCCATGCTCTGTAGTGCCCTTGAGATAGCTCAACACATGCTTGCCTACCTTCCAAAAGGGCTTGGTTGGCTTAACCATAGCTTGACTAAGCTGGGTAACTACGTAGCATATGTCTGCTCGTGTGTTCACCAAATACATAAGTGAACCCACAAGTTGTCTGTAAATAGTAGCTTCCACTACCTCACTTGATGTAGCATCCTCCTTCCTCCAGTTACCTGCAAGAGGATTCCCCATGGGTTTGTTTCCCTCCATGTCAAACTTCCTCAGAATCCCCTTGGCATACTTTCCCTGAGATAAAAATAGCTCCCCTTCTCTTTGACATATTTCCAAGCCAAGGAAATAATGTAAGAGCCCCATGTCCTTCATATCAAACTCTTGCAAGATCCTCTTTGCAAGAAGTTAGGAGCTTCTCATCACCTGTCAGTATAATATTATCAATATAAAGTACAATAATTAAAAGCTTACCATCAACCACACTATGATATAGGTTCGCATCCGTTTCACTCTTTTTGAAGCCCAACCCAGTGAAATAGGTATTGATCCTGGTGCACCAAGCAATAGGTGCTTGCTTCAAACCATATAGTGCTCTCTTGAGTCTCACACATGTGAATCCCTGTCAATGGTCTCAAAACCTTCTGACTGCTCAATGTACAATTCTTCCTCAACAAATCCATTGAGAAAGGTTGTCTTTACATCCATCTGATGTATATTCCAGCCCATCTGCACTATGAGAGCAAGGATGGATCTAATCGATGAGTACCTTGCAACTGGTGAAAAATTCTCCTCATAGTCAATCCCCTCTAGCTTTGAGAATCCTATAGCCACAAATATAGCCTTGTATTTCTCCACACTCCCTTATGTTTCTTTATTCACCTTGTAAATCCACCGAGATCCAACCAATGACTTCCCCACTGGACTTGGGACCACTTCCC
Source organism: Pinus albicaulis (assembly GCA_034641835.2). Lineage (NCBI taxonomy): Eukaryota > Viridiplantae > Streptophyta > Pinopsida > Pinales > Pinaceae > Pinus > Pinus albicaulis. The sequence continues at coordinate 718,303,939 of CM076570.1, read as the reverse complement.
ATGCACTATTTCTGATATTGGAGTCATACTCCTCAACCATGGCATCAACCCATGTTGGCTGCTGCACTTCTTCCTCAAAATGGGATGGTTCTGTCACAATACACTCGCGCATAAGAGCCATTTATCTAGTATACATGTCTGGGGACCTTCTCTGCTTGCGTTGTGATGTAGGTGCACCTACATGCTCTGTTGCATCTAGCATCAATATGTCAGCCTCTTTGGTGCGCTTCCTACCATTTCTGGTGGATGGCTCTGCATGAGTGGTTTATGCCACTCCATGATCCTCTGCTTGTGGTTTCTCCACATCCTAAGGTTCATCCTTTGGAACTAAGAGTTCCTCATCTGCATGCAAGTCAAGCTCCCTCTCAAGGGACAATCGCATGGCTTTCTCCTCATCAAATTTAACATCTCTTCTGACAATTGTCATCCTATTAGCTGGAAAATACACCCGATAGTTGTGGGTAGTATCAGTGTACCCCACAAATATGTCAACCTCTGTTTTTGGTTCTAGCTTCTTCTTGGCATATTTTTTCACATGGTAATAAACAGATGAGCCAAAAATTTTAAAATATGAAACATCCAGTTTCTTACCTGAAAAGGCCTCGTCTAGTGTACTCATGCCAAGTATCTTATGAGGACTTCGGTTCTGCACAAATACCGTTGTGTTGCATGCCTCTACCCACAAATGCAACAGTAGGCCTTGAGCATGTAACATAGCTCGTGCTACTCCCACAATTGTTCTGTTATTTCTTTTTGAAACTCCATTATGTTGTGGGTTATGAGGTGCAATCAATTCTCTTTGAATTCCTTCTATGGCATAGAAGTTCTTGAACTCATTATATATATAATCACCACCATTGTCTGTCCTTAGATCCTTCACATTATTCCCTGTATCTTTCTCTGCCAGTGCTTTGAACTCACAAAACTTGGATAACGTCTGATATTTCTTCTACAGAAATAATATCCAACACTTTCTAGAAAAATAATCAACAAAAATCACATAATGCCCGTGCTTTGTTGTGGAAGGTGTAGATAATGGTCCACACACATCTAAGTGAAATCTCTCAAGGATTGTCGCTACTCGGTTCTCCTTCTCAGGAAAAGTGGCTTTAGTATCATTCCCCATGGTACATCCCTTGCATGTGTCTATCTGCACAAGAGTACCCTTTGGAAGACCTCCAGAAATTTGTTGCATGATCCTCAAAGCACTGTGGTGTAGATGGCCCAATCTCTTGTGCCATAACTCACCTGTATCCTGGATCGCCACTTCCTTTTCTTTATCACTCAATGTTGCATATTCATCTACATAAAGTTTGTAGAGGTTCTTCACATGAACCCCAATATTCTTTACCTATCCTGTGCCTTTGTGACGAAGGAATGCCTTTCCTTCACTGAAAACCACATCATATCCAAGATCCTCAAACATAGCAATTGCAAATAAATTATTTTTAAATCCTTGTACATGCATGAAATATTTTAATATGAAACATTTACCTTCCTGTCTCTGGAAAGTAACTATACCAATCTCGGTAGTGCTATACCTCTCGTCATTACCCATCTCGATGTGCATCTAAAGGTCCTTCTCCTCCAAGCTACTAAAGAGTTATTTGTTTCCTGTAATATGGAAAGATGCTCCATTCTCCAAGTACCACATAGATCCCATCATATTTGACACCATGCATGAGATGAAAAATAAGTCCAACAAAAACTGTGAGGCCAAAGTTTCACCCGCTGCAGCTCCCAGACCCTTCTTGTTCTTCTTCTTCTTTTGTGGAAAATTTCTGGCATAGTGTCCATGATCGTGACAATGAAAACTTTTCACCTTTGAAATGTCATGCTTCTTTCCTTATTTTCCAGTCTCATGTTTGGAATAGGACTTCTTCTCCTTCCCCTTCATTTCCTTACTAGCCAAGGCACAATTTTCCTCATCATCAGTCTTGGATGAGGATCCATCCCTGCTATTCTACCAAAACTCTTCTTGTACCATATATGACCATAGTCGCTACCAATATGGTAACTTCTCTACCAATCTGGTAACTTCTCCCTCCCATTCATAGAGTCCTAGTAACTATTCCAACTCTTAGGAAGACCTGGAAGTGTTAGGATCACCAAGTCATCATCAACTACAGTAAACCCAACACTTCCAAGCTCATCTCGACATTGAGTGAACTTGGACAAGTATTTCTCGATTGTGTCACCCTTCTCCATTTTAATTTTCCTGAGCTTATCCTTGAGTGCCAATTTTCTGTGGTCACTGCTTGTTTGAAATAGATCTATCAAAGCCATCCACATATGTTGGCGTGAGGGGTCCTGACCCAGGTTCGGTGTGTAAGGTTTTCCAACAAACCCCTATACTATTGGCCCTTTCGGCAGTGACCTGCTTTCACAGGTCAAAGTCTCACCCGAAGTAGTATGGGTGGGTGCTAGAACCAGGTGTCCGCACCCTGAGAAAGGATGGGTAAGGCAAGCAGAGTTGCGCTAGGTCCTATAATCCCATATTACCTTGTTCTGCACAGGGTTAATTAGGTCTCTGTTCACATCCAAGTGCACTAGATCTACAGTTATATGCTTTTATGACAATAACACAGCATTATATAAACATAACAGATATAGATCTAGATCCAGAAACACACTTACATAGATCTTCGCAGCATAAAGACAGAAAATGCACAATATAAAAATTACCAACAATTTGCACAAGATTTCTCACAAATTCAGTTCTCTATCAATCCTTCTTATTCATTCATTCATCAATCCTTCCTTACAATTCCCTTCCCAACCTGTGCACACAGGAGCAGGGTCTGCACATAGCTGGACTTGGATCTCCGCGCACACATCCAGCAGGAGTCCTTTCCCCAAAACCCAAACAGATAGCTTAAACCATAATTCGCATCAATGGCTCATCATTCTTGTCCTTTATAATAAAAAATGCTCCTCTATTTATAACAATCTAGCCTAGAATTTCCTATGGTCTGCAAACCGTGGTTTTCGGACCCAGGGTTTACCCTTTTACCCATTACAATGCTTTCGAGGCTTTGACCCACCCCAAAACCCCTACACTAGACTAAATCTAATCAAAAATATTCAAAATGGACCATTTTTGCAGCTTGTTAGGAGACCCTGTTCCAACAATCCCCCAACGCAATCTTGTGACTCATCTCGAGTCACTGCGGTGGTGCAGCCATATAGTCCTTAGCCTAGTATGGCTTGAGTCGACTACCATTGACAAAGATAGGAATGAGGTCACCGTGCAGGGTAGCTAGCTGGACTGCTCCACCATTCATGATCTCCTTAACAGTGTAGGGACCAAGCTAGTGCTGCCGAAATTTCCCTGGATGTTTCGCAAATTGGCTATCGTACAGAAGGAAAAGATCACCTTCGACGAATGTCTTTTGGTGAATATGTCGATCATGCCAGGCTTTATCACGAGCCTTCTAAACCTATTGGTGAAAATTAGCAATAAACCGATCTTCCTCCAATTTAGCCACCAGTTGTGCAAGCCGCTCCTCTATGATATCTGGGTTCGCCATATTTGTGAATGCTATGATGCGTAGGCTAGGAACAACGTATTCTATGGGCATAATGGCCTCCTTTACATAGACCATTTGGAAGGGGGTCCTGCCTGTCAGCTTCTTACAGGTCGTTCAGTAGGCCCATAGAACCGAGGGGATGCGAACATCCCAGTCGCTGCGATCGGCATTGCAAAACTTAGTTAATGCCTGTTCCAAAATTTTGTTAAAAGCTTCAACCACCCCATTTTCCTGGGGATGATTTGGTGTACTCTTCGCATGTTGGATCCGAATTCCTCATTCAAAGCTTGAATCGTTTGGTTAACAAAGTGCATACCTTTGTCACTCATTAAGATCTTTGGGCAGCCAAACCTGGTCAGAATCTGCTCAAAGATGAAGTGTGCAGCAATATTTGCAATACAATCTTTCACCGCTTGTGCCTCAGCACATCGAGTGATGTAGTCAGTGGTAGTGATAATGTAGCATGCACCTGTTTTCTTGCCTGGTGGATTGATGGGTCCGATAAAGTCAATGGCCCATTTTTCAAAAGCCTGTAGGGCGACTCGAGGCTGTAATGGTATGTCATCTCACCATGAGGGTCGTCCAGTTCGCTAGCATGTATCACATGATCTGTAATAGGTGTAAGAATCCTGATGTAGGGTAGGCCTCCAAAATCCAGCCCGCCATATTTTTTGTGTCATAGCTCATCCTGCGTAGTGGCCTCCTGCAACTCCAGCGTGTGCTTCTGCTAAAATGGTGCGCCGTTCATGTTCCAATACATATCTGCGTAGTATTTCATCTGCGCCTAGCTTGTATAATTGACCGTCGATGATAGTAAAGTTCGCAGCCCGGGTAACCAACTCATTTTTTTGCTGCACCGAATATTCTGCAGGGGCTACGCCCGTAGTAAGGAATTCAATGATATAAGAAAATTGAGCATCAACCACCTTAATGGTGAACAACTGCGCATTGGGTAAGCCCTCGTCCAAGTTAGTAGGCTCTTCCCCTGTTTCAATGCAAGATATATGATTCAGACCTGCATTCAACCTTCCAGGCTTAATGATGATTTGAAAATCATATTCCTGGAATAGCAACAGCCAACAGCAAATCTTCCCCCCCAACACAGGATTTTTGACCAGGTATTTCAAAGCCGAATGGTCAGTGAACATCTTAAAGTGGCCACCTAGCAGATAGTGCCGATATTTTTGTAATGCGTATACCATAGCCAGTCCTTCGCGCTCAATGGTAGAGTAGTTTCGTTCTGCACCCGATAGTTTTCAACTTGTAAAGGCAACTGGGTGATCAATATCTCCTTCTCCAGGTTGAGTGAGCACCATGCTCAGGGCGATGCCTGATGCATCCACATGTACATGAAATTCCTTTGACTAGTCAGGAAATATCAGTATGGGTGCAGAGATCATCTTCTCCTTGAGCAGTTCGAAGCTCTTCTGACATTCATCATTCCAGAAAAAAAAGACATCCTTTTTTAGTAGTTGTTCCATGGGTGCTGTGATCAGAGCGTACCCTTGAATGAATTTCTTGTAATAACCCGTGTGGCCGAGAATAGAACGCAGTTGTTTCTCCATTATGGGGGCTACAAGGTTGATAATTACATCTATCTTCGTAGGATCAACCATCACTCCTTGCCGATAGACTATGTGTCCAAGAAAGATTCCGAATGATACATAGAATATGCACTTTTTGATATTCAAGGATATTTGGTGCTTCCGGCATGCATCCAACATTAATCGCAGGTTAGAGACATGCTCTTTTACCAGGCCAAAGACCATCAAGTCATCGAATTAAACCTCCAGGAACTTATGAAAAAACTCCTTGAATACAGCCACGACGACCCTTAAGAAGATAGCAGGTGCGTTCTTAAGGCCAAAGGGCATGACTGTATACTGGAAGGAACCCCATTCGGTCGCAAAAGTTGTCTTACTGTGATCTTCAGGTGCAATTCTGATCTAGTGGTATCCTGAGAATCCATCGGTGAAGGAATAGGCCTCCTGTCCACCCATGCTATCAAGGATTTCATCGGAGAAGGGCACAGGGAAGGGGTCATGAACGCAGGCATCGTTTAACTTGCGTAGATCCATGCAGATGCATATTTCCCCCTTTGTCTTCTTCTCTTGGATGACCATTGGACTTACCCTATCTAATTGTTCAACTGGTTCAATGATACTTGCGATAAGCATTTTTTCAAGCTCTTCTTTTACCTTTTGCTTATATTTAGGGTTTAGTCGGTTAGGCCGTTGCTTGACAGGACACGCCTCGGGTTTCAGAGTGATGTGCATAATGCCTAGGTCCCCAGTGATTCCTTTGAGTTCAGAAAACTTTGTCAAAAATAAGTCCTAATACTTCGTAAGTAGCTCTGCAATTTTTCCTATGGTTCCTTCATCCCAATAGTCCCCAAATTCAGCCAGTTTAGGGTGTTCTATTCCAATATTAACTTCGCACAGCCTGAGAGGTTGCGTTACATCACTATTCTATAGCGACGGTCCGATAACGGTACGTTCTCCTTCAGATTCCGGGACAGAGATATTTCGCGGATTATCTTCTTCTTCGTTAATCGCCAAGCTCTGACAGTTGACTATGGCTTGCATCTGGGCTTCCCATGTCAGGGCTGCTGGTGCAGTGCGGGGTGAGGCTTCTTAAATATAAACACATCGATTTCCTGCAGAGCTTCGTCGAGCATCTTTGTTCCCCCAATTAGTCCGAACGTTCCGATAAAGTCTTCTTTTAACACTTCCCAGTGGCGGGTACGCTGGTGTAAATCCGCATCTAAGTACCAAGAAACAGGGATAGGGCCCATGGCATGCACAAATAGATGGACCCATTCTTATGGGGTTCGATCGGACCATTTGGTCGTCAAAGCATGCAGATGCGCGCGGGGATCCCCGGGTCCAAGGAATATCTTGGTGCACACGTCAGCTCGAGGTGCGAACCATAGAATCATCCTATCCTGACACATTTCCCAGTCCAGAAATGCTTTCTTGTGGGTATCCCATCATCATGCAGGTGTTCCACACAGAGCCAGATTGAGGGCCCAGAGCCGACGTTCTTTTGGCACCCTAGCTTCCAATGTTCTTAGAAATTCCTGGACATTACTAGACCCATCAAAGTGGGGAAAGTATCTTACCTCTAAAGTAATGCAGTAGAGGGTCCTCGTGGCCCGAGGGCATCATAGTGCTGAGACATCATGCAACTGGTTCTACCAACTTTCTAATTCTTCATCAGGGTCAAAAAAGTACTCCCTGTCCTTCTCCCAAAAGAGTACTCCGCCTATTGTAGGGTTACCCCGGTCTTCGTCGTGTGCCGTCACCTTGTAGATATGATCTAGTTCCTCCTCTTCATATGCTGGTTCCGTATACCGCACACCCTTGGCGGGATCTAGTGGTACTATTACGCGCGTACCATTTTTCTCAAATACCATGCTGTGTTTATTCAGATTGATGATGCCCCCCATGTCTATAGCCCAGTCCAGCCCTAGGAGTGTAGGGTAGGGATCTGCATCTTCCATGATTTATATTACTTCAAAGTCATCTAGGACCTTTACTCCTGCGATATCTACCATGACGTTTGAAAACCTTCCCAGAGGGATGATCTTCTGTTGATTTTCCATGCACAGCTGGATGGTGGAATAGTCTAACTTCAGTTCTCCCATTCGTTGCCATGTCTACTTCGATAAGACGTTCACATCCGATCCCAGATCAAGGATAACTTGATCTATCTCATAGTTGCCAATCTGCGCAATCAACCGCATTTCCCTCCCGGTACGTTTCTTATAGTTGTGTAATTTGTGTACTTATTTAATCTCGGAAATTGTGTTGGGTGGGGTTGCACAGTTATGCCGTAATACTTGAATATTTTTTACAATCTATGGGTCATGCAGTAGTTTTAGAGATGCCTTTAGGAAGGGCTCAACCTCTTCCTTCTCTTGGATGTGCGTTGGCAGATGTGCCGGGGCTGCCAGCAGCTCTTATTCCTTGAAATTCATTCCCTTTTGAGAGGCAATCTCTTCTTTTAATCCCTGAGTGACCGTACCGCTACACGTTATGAATTTTATACTTAGATCTGCATCCCTCAGCTCGGTTTTAACTCTTTTCACATTGTGCGTAGGAGTAGGCTGTTTGTCCTACATTTTTGTTATCAAAATCAGGCAGTCTTCGATCTCATGGTCCAGTTGTCAGTGTTACACCATTTTTTGGTCATCTAACTTATTATCATTAGATGGACCCAAGTACACCATGTAAGACCAATTTTACCCTAAGTAAAATTTCTTTCACTATGTAAAATAACTTAATAAACCACATTTATTAGGTTGTTTATGGTCTAAACAGGAAACCCCAAAAGGAAATATTAAACAAACCTATTTTGTTTAATTTCCTCATGGAATAATTAATTAAACCATAATTTAATTATTATTCCCAGTCATGTTTAACCCAAAAACAAAGAAATTAATTAGATAAACCTTTATTTATCTTATTATTTTCTAGGAATAATTATTTAAATCTTATTTAGATAATATTCCTTGTTAAATATGAACAAATCACCCACAAATAATTAAATAAATCATTATTTATTTGATTATCTTTCAACCACTTCCTTAAAAAGATAAATAAATCATTTATTTATTTATTTTTGACTAATCAAGGGATTTGACCCAAGTCAAAGACCCTTTCCCTCCAACAAATATAATAAAGTATTCATAAAAGGTGGATCTAGATTTGGTTAACATTATTTTAATCATGCACCAAGATCTAGAATGACCCAATATTTTGTTATAAATAGGAGGGTTTTCCCCATCATTCTTCACCTTTTGTTGCCTACTAGATCACTCTGGATCTATACACTTGGTCTCATTTTTCATCATTTGCTCCCATTGAGCTTCATTTTTGCATTAGGTTTTCTACACCTACAAGAGAGAGAAAGCTTAGATCTGAAGTGCTGAGGACTACAAAGAACCCATCCCATTGAGGAGAGCTGGATACACCTTCTTGTTTTCCTCCCAGGTGCCCTGTAATATAAAAATTCTTTCAAAAAAATTGTGTTCTTGTCTTGTCTGTTGGATGCATGGAGCAAACCCTTTATTTTACTGCTTAATGTCTTTCCATACATAGATCTGGTATTTTGCAGCTATTTTCTTGTCTAACTAATCGCAGATCTGAAGATATTGGTAGCCACTTTTGTTGTTAGGGCTATTAGTTATGCGTAGCTAAAGTGGTCCTTTTTCGTACACTTCGACAAAGGATTCATACTAACAAATGGCGACTCCACACGGGTTTTAAATTACGACCGCTGTCGTTTTTCATATTCTTGCATATCCAGCTACTTCAGACCCTAGGGTTTCTTTTCAGCTGTTTATTTTTCCTAGTTTCATGTTGTTTTTCTCACATAAAACCCTAAAACATCAAAATTTCTAACTTCCGTGTGTTTCTGGCCCTATTGCGCAGGTAAGCGACACAGTATAGCGAGTAATGACCTTTTAGAAAATGTTTGTGAGACAGTGGAAGCTTCTGGGAGTGCACTTTTGGCCCTAAACTTCCTGTTACTGGACCTCCGGTCCTTTTTCTGCTTTGTTCTGCAGCCTGCCCGAAATCGGTCAAAGTTGACTTTGCCATTTTTTCAACATTTTTGTAATTTTCTGGGTTTTCGTGGCTCTGTGGTCCTCCGACCTCTTGTCTCGGCTGTTTTTGACGAGTTCTACAGTCTGTTTTACTCATCTAAGTGGGAACTGCTTATGGAGCTTTAGTACCTGCTTTTGTGGAAGGATTTATTTTGTTTCGGTAAGAGTGTTTTTGATAGGTGAGCTTGAGCTCAGCATTTTACCGGATCTGACCCCTGCCTCCCCTTTCGGATCCTTTTGAAATGACCTTTCTTCCTTTCAAATCACCTCATTTTTTGTTTGGACCTCCTTTGAAGGCCTCCGCCTTGCCCCTCCGGTTTTTTTCTGATTTCCTTCCTTTTTCCAGCCACCTTGCCTCTGTCTCTTGGCTGTGATCTGCACCTCTTTTCAGCAGCTTTGTCCTCTAGATCCCTGTCCCCTTTGACCTTAGATCTCTTGGCCCCCTTTTCCGTGTGTTTTCCATAGTTTTTCCCTTTCTTTTCAACATAGTTTTGAGAGACCCACCTTCTTGGGTTAGATAGATGCACAAGTAGATGTTATTTTTCTGTTATTTCAGCATTATATTCTGTTCTCTGTAGGTTTATTTTCAGCTACGCAGCACACTTTTTTCTTGCTCTCAAAACGGAAAGGGTTTAAAAATTAAAATTAACGCACGCCACACACCGACCCTAAGCGAAGAAGCGCCTGGTTAACACCGCCTGGCAAAGACTCTAAAATCAATCGTCACTGCACCTTTTCTGCCCTTGACCTTAATTGATTCTGTCCTTTTCTGCCCCTGTCGGTTTCCTTCTTCCTATCATCATTACGCCCCCAAGGCGCCTTTCCCGGAGACTTCTTGGCCATCATCCCTCGGGCTGCGGTCGATCGACTGCTCCGCACGCGGGTCGTCGAGCCGGTCCACCTTCGAGTCCTTGCTCCAACTCGCCTTCTCTTCCCGATTCATCGGGTCCTCCTTCTATCCCCGGTTCTCCCTGTCACCTTCACTATGTACGGTCCAGGGGCCTAACGCTAGTGGTGCTCCGGGCCCTAATGCCGGACCTACTACTAGCGGAACCGCCACGGGAACTACCTCGGCCATACCCTTGCTGCCGTACATTGCAGGCCTCAGCCTCCCCGATTTCAATCAGTTGATCAATGACCCTATCCGCCACGATGTTGGTTGGCCTGCTATGCCAACCAAGCTCCCCTCCGACATCTCTAAGTTCAAAGGCCTTGCTGGAGAAGATCCAACCAATCATGTCCGATCTTTCCACATGTGGTGCTCCTCCAATTCCATTACCGATGACTTCATCCGTCTTCATTTGTTCCAACGCACGCTTACCGACGAAGCTTCTAAATGGTATGTCGAACAAGCCACCTCTACCCATACCACATTCGAGACTCTTGCCCAAGCCTTCTTATCGTACTTCCAGCTCCCTCTCCGATACGATACTGGAACGGAGCTCTTGACTTCCTTCAAGCAAGCCTCTTCAACATGCCTTTCTGCCCATGTCCAGGAATGGCGACGAAGACGGAGCTTATGTCGAGCCCCTCCCTTCGAAGATCGAGTTTATATGGACTGGTTCCTTCGTACCCTTCCCGCTCCCATCGGCAAAGATGTCGCCTCTCACTTTCCTCAAACTGAAGAAGCCGCCCTCCAAATAGCCTTGAAATATGACACGATCTGTACTCAGTACGGTTATGTTTGTCTGGATTCTTCTGGCATCCCCGAGCCGGTGGCGCACGCCCGGGGCATCTCATTCACGCCCAGAAACGGTATCGTTGGATCTCTTTCCCATCCATCTGCTCATCCTCCTATGGGCTATGGTCTCCCTCAGGGAGGGGCCAGCACCTCGAGCACTCTTCCCCCTCCCGGCAACATGTATCCAGGATACGGCATGCCTCCTCCTTTTGCCCAACCTCCTACTTACCTCAATGTTGCTCAACCCAACCCTTACCTTTATCCACAGCCTGGTGCGTCAGCTCCTCCAGCATATGCGTTTCCACCTCCCTTTCCTCCTCACAACCCGCAATAGCACTTACAGCCTCCTCCAGGGCAAGTATTTGCACAGCAGGGCGCAACTAATCCCCCTTCTTCTCAAAGAAGGCGGAGAGGCAACCAAAACCAATCTACCCCTGGTAGCCGCGGACCCAATTCTGGTATAGACGCTAACACTAGCAACCAACAACAGGGCCTTCCGCCCAAGCCGGACAGGCCGCTTCGCACAAATAAGCCCTGTTCATGTTGCGGTGTTTATGGTCATTACACTCATGATTGTCCTCTCTTACCCCAGATGCGGCAGATGTGGGAGTCTCAAGCCACATTGCGTGGACAACACGCCTCACCTCATGCCCCTCCTAATTGTGGCCACTACTCAACCAGCTATGTTTACCAGATCCCTTCCCTCGTTGAGGATTCGTGGCTGCCAACCACGATACCCCGGTCGCCACTCCCCTTCCATTTACGTTTCCTTCGATTACCAGATCCTCATGATGAACTCTGATCCATCCCCTCCCGTCGACCTTCACCTTCAAACTCGGTCTCGCCAGTACCCCAAGCCTCCCGCTCAGTCTGCCCCCGAGTCCCCTTCTTCAGGTTATACAGAGCCTCTTTCGACATCCAATGGCCCCTTACATATCCCTCAACCCAAAGTTGAGGTTCACACTAATATTCCTAAGGGACCATTATGTCGAAATGCTGCTTCTGGTCGAGCCGCTCATTCGTATAGCATAGTAGATGATTTGGTGCAATCTCTTGCTGCCATTTCCACATTGGAACTCCTCCAATCGTGCCCTTCCCAAAAGAAGGCTCTACTATCTGTCGTGCGCGCTGTAGATCCTGCTGATGACCAAATGATTATTTTCGACGCCCATCAATCAGACCATCCTCCTCTCCCTGCTTCTGTCGCCTTCCAAATCCCAGTCAAAATCCGGAATGCCAACGTTTCTCGATGTATAATTGATGAGGGGCATCCACATGATGTCAAAACGGTTTGAAACGGCTCGGATCCCCACAGTGGCCCCTTCCACGATCACCCTTCGGAGTACGGGACGGTCATGCCTCCCGCATCCATTGGCACATTTCGTAACAATCCCATCACCCTCGCCGGTAAGACTTTTTGCGTTGACGTCGAAGTCATAGACGCCCCACTAGACTACAACATTCTATTGGGGCGAAGCTACACCTATGCTATGTCTGCTGTCCCATCCACGGTCTTTCGCAAGATGTCTTTCCCCCATAATGGAAAGATAGTCACCATTGACCAGTTGACATATCATGAACCAAAATCTGAGACCTCCCGTGAGACGACTATCTCTTCTGTAGCCAACAAGAAAACCGTTGATTCCTTGACCAGTGTCTCCCCCAGCGTTTACAAATATTCCTCCCTGCTTGGAACTTTCCCTAACCTTCCTCCTCCTCCCATCACTGATCCCAACTCCTCGAATGTTTGCATGATGCAATCGTCTTAGGCTGCCCGTAAGCGGCCTGCCTCGGCTAGTCAGCAACCTCCCCCTCGCCCTCCGCAACCCGCTCCTAGCCATTCATCCCCGCCAGCCGGACCTCCTGCTTCTGGCCCTCCCCCTACAGCTGGTATCCCTGAACCTATTTATCCTCCCAGATCGAATCCTCCTGGCCTCAACCATCTGCCGTCCCCGGGTCATCGCGATCCACTTAGCCCCCTCCCGAGTATATTCCCCGTCCCCGTCATGGCCACCCTCTCCCTAACTTGACTCGGGCATTCCTGGCCTGGTACCTCGATCCCCACCGCCACCCTCCCGGTGGCCACCCCAAACCTTACATGGCTTCGACACCGGCTCAACCGGCCCCCGCTTCCTCCTCAGAAGCATCAGTGTCCCCCAAAGACTCCGCCAGAACCTTCTCCCCGTTGTGACGACTCCCGGAAGAGCCAAGAAGCCCGTAAGGGGGCACCCAAAGACAAGACCACCACACCGACTGCTCCTCCTCCGCCCCGGCGGGCCTCGCGTCTTATGTGATGTCACTCGGGCCGGCGCACCCATGCTTGTCCCGAGTTACCCCGTATCTCGCCCCATGCGGTTATCACGCCCCCGAGCCCACGGCCTCGGCTTCCACTCCTTCTTCGTCCGTAACCAAGAACCCCAAGACTCTCCGCACCAATAAACCCTGTGCTTTGTGCGGCATTCATGGCCACTACTCCCACCATTGCCCTCACCTGACGCATTACCGTGCCTCTTTAGAGGTCATCCGCGAGTATGAGGTTGAACAAAATCAATCCGCCTCTCCCATCCTCGCGCAGTATGCTTCAGGCCAGCCTGAGGATCCCCCCGCTCCCATCGACATTCCCCCCCCTGATGTTTAGATGACCGAATCTACTGTCACCATTCTTTACCTATCCTCCTCTGCGAGACACTCGGAGCCTAGCCCATCTGCATCCTCCCCTGTTGTGTCCCTTGACCACCCAAGAATAGCAATCTGTCACTTACCATCGGGCCCCCAGACTCGACCAGGCGGAAGTGGCAGATCCGGATCCCCACAGTAGCTCATCCCACTATAAGGTCGTCTATGTACAAAGGCATTTGGTCCCAATGGGCAAAAAACTCTGGTCGAAACACTCGCCCGACCGCCCCTCCTCCTCCTCTGCACAGTAGCCGTCCCCAACGGCGCATCCTGGGCTCTCTCGGGCCCCCATTTGGAAGCTGTACACGAGGCCTCAAGGTCGGGATCTTCTCAAAGAAGAAGGCGCACAACAAAGTCCCATATGAGCAGTCATGGTTCACCTGCCGCCTGCATAGTGACAACTGTCGCTTTAGCGACACCAACAACATCTGGGCCCACCCATAGTAGGTCCCTCCCAACACACTTTCCACTATCATCATCTGCCCCCCGGTGATGTGATGGAACGCCTGGATGCCCAGGATTCGCAGCACAGCTGCGGCCACTGCACGAGTTTCTAGCCTCTCTAGATCCCCGATCGGTATTCGAGTCCCCTTGACTTGGAGACCTGGTCGACAATGGCGTTCCACGAACTCCATGATATGCCGCCCCCGCGGCAACACTGGCTGTGTGTTTCCCACCATCCCCAGTGGCGGGAGACCAGTCAGGAAGTACACGTCCTGCACCGTCAGCTCGATCTTGTGCCCCTGCACTACAAAGATCTCCTGATCTGGATCCCAGTAACTGATAATCCGGGCCAGTAACGGTTCCCCTGCTCTCATCAAAGGGTTCTCCAAGAACTTGAGAACCCCAAATCTGGCCAATACACGGCGGACGCCCTGATCCGCCTGGATCTCTGTCCGTAGTGTCCCCAGATCTCTCTCTCTCCAGTTGACCCGTAACTCTGCCATACCTGCACAAAAACATCATTTTTGTCAGTGTACAGATTGGGAAAACCATAACCAACCACCAAAACCCAACTTCCAGCCATAAAACAGCACCAAAACCCCCTCATCTCCCAGGTCGCAGTTTTCTGCTCTTTTCTGGACCAGGTCGCACTTTTTGCCCTGATACCTGCGTCCTAGGTCGTACTTTTTGCCCCAAAAAGTGCGACCCGGCCGTAGAGATGAAGGAGGGGCTGTTCTTGGATTTCCGGGCCCTAAACTGACAATGTAATCCATCAAAATGCAAGAGAAAAGTTAGACCTCTTACCTGCAACTGACGGATCGCGATTCCAACGGTCGGTTTGTCCGCTACGTTCACCACAAGATTTAGGGCTTTCTCTCCTCTCTACATTCACCACAGCAACAATAGCAAATGAGTGATTTTGGAGGGAAAACTGCCTTATTAAAAGAGAACCCATGTTTCTTCTTTCGACTGCTGTGACCACACCGTAGCCCTGTTTGACGAACCGTCTGCACCGTTGGAAAGATCTCACCGAGCCCTCAAATGGGTATCTGTTAGTTTTTTGAGATCTAATACTCCACCAGGACACATTTTTTCCATGAAGGGTCACTTCACCCCTCCTCAAAATCGAATTTCCTCACTTACGACACTTGTACTTGGGGCACCATCTTGCCCCCTTACTTGTCCTTTTTCGTGTCGATTTTCGTCATGAGTTCCCATCATATACTCATGTTTCCACGGTCCCCCATTGGGGCCTTTACTGTGTGGCAGCACCATCGAGTCGCCTTTGTTTAGAGCATCCAAGTTGAGTCATTATTCCCTCCATGGAGTCTATACCGAGTCCCTTTGTACCCCACTGTAGCCCTCCATCCGTCATTGCTTGGTCTCTCTCTTGTGTCGCACATTATGACCTTCAGTTCCACTGTCCTCCACCCCTGATGATGTTGTGTCAGTCGCTGCCGTGTCATTCATGCCCTTTATGCTCTAGCAAGGGAAGTCGTCCATTAGCTACTCAGTCCTTTCCACTTCACTATCATCATTAGTGTCAGTCTGTTCGTCGCTCTACTCTGTTCTCCGTATACTTGATGGTCCAGTGATCCAACAGCAGCTCTTGATGATTCCCGGGCGTGTGTGAGATGTTTCAACCCTCCTGAGGGGGTGGCCCTGCAGGTAGCCCCACATGCCCGGATGACCTCTTCTTCGCAGCCTTCGATGCAGCTCCAGATATTTGATGATGTTGGCCATAGCCACTTGCAGCGCCTCTTTGATTTGCATGTATCAGTCAGATTTTGTGAGCCCTTCCTCACTTACAGGGGGCATTTGGGTTGTATTTGTATCTCATGTACTCAGATATTATTGTACAAGTCCTGGCTGTTATCCCAGGCACAGCATGTATGTGGGATTCCTCATTGTATTCTTATCTGGCTCATGATTATGCCAGCTGTACTTTATGGTTCGGTCCCTTGATTACTGGACACACTATTCTTTTGTACTTTGTCTCGGCGGGCATAGGTATGCCTCCCCCGCCGCCTTCAGCACAGGTACCCTCTCATAAAAAGAGACTTGTTTCACCTGCGAGTCTCGTCTCCTCAGGGTCTAGTCCTTCAACACACTATCTACCTCACATTTCTCTCTCTGACACCCTTTTTGTTGTCTAGTGATTGTGTTCTTACAACGTACTTCGGTCATACGATTTGCTCCTGACACTCGCACGCTGGGGGGCAATCTGTTACACCATTTTTTGGTCATCTAACCTATTATCGTTAGATGGACCCAAGTACACCATGTAAGACCAGTTTTACCCTAAGTAAAACTGCTTTCACTATGTTAAAACAGGAAACCCCAAAAGGAAATATTAAACAAACCCATACTTGTTTGATTTTCCTAATGGAATAATTAATTAAACCATAATTTAATTATTATTCCCAGTCATGTTTAACCCAAAATCAAAGAAATTAATTAGATAAACCTTTATTTATCTTATTGTTTCTAGGAATAATCATTTAAACCTCATTTAGGTGATATTCCTTGTTAAATATGACCAAATCACCCACAAATAATTAAATAAATCATTATTTATTTAGTTATCTCCCAACCACTTCCTTAAATAATTAAATAAATCATTATTTATTTGATTATCTTCTAACCGCTTCCTTAAAAAGGTAAATAAATCATTTATTTATTTATTTTTGACAAATTAAGGGATTTGACCCAAGTCAAATACCTTTTTCCTCCAACAAATATAATAAAATATTCCATAAAAAGTGGATCTAGATTTGGTTAACCCATGTACCAAGATCTAGAATGACCCAATATTTTGTTATAAATAGGAGGGTTTTTCCTACCATTCTTCACCTTTTGTTGCCTATTAGATCACACTGGATCTATACACTTGGTCTCATTTTTCATCATTTGCTCCCATTGAGCTTCATTTTTGCATTGGGTTTTCTACACCTACAAGAGAGAGAAAGCTTAGATCTGAAGTGCTGAGGACTACAAAGAACCCATCCCATTGAGGAGAGCTGGATACACCTTCTTGTTTTCCTCCCAGGTGCCCTGTAATATAAAAATTCTTTCAAAAATTGTGTTCTTGTCTTATCTGTTGGATGCATGGAGCAAACCCTTTATTTTACTGCTTAATGTCTTTCCATACATAGATCTGGTGTTTTGCAGCTATTTTCTTGTCTAACTAATCGCAGATCTGAAGATATTGGCAGCCACTTTTGTTGTTAGGGCTATTAGTTATGCGTAGCTAAAGTGGTCCTTTTTCGTACACTTCGACAAAGGATTCATACTAACATATATATATATATATATATATATATATATATATATATATATATATATACTTTGCCGCTGGAGTTAAGCGATTCCCAGAATAATATTTGTGTTATATTAAATGTATAACGCCGGTTGGAGTGTGCGATTCCCAGAATATGGTTCTGTATTATATGCATTACATTGCCGCTGGAGTTAAGCGATTCCCAGAATAAGGTTTATGTATTATATGTAACTCTGCCTCTGTATTTGACTGTTATGCTTTAGCAGTGTTCTTCCGCCTGTCTCCTTTTCCTGTTTCTGCTTCAGCGCTGCTCGACCTCTACCTCTGCCTTCTGCTGCTCGACCTCTGCCTCTGCCTTCAATGTACATATTCCCTGCTGCTGTTCTTTTCTTTCTTTTCCATCAATGACAATATTTCTAACAAATGTTACCTATCCAAAGAAGTGAGGAACAAGGACTAGTATTGTGACAATCCAATAAAGAAAAAAAAAGGAAAAGCAATGAGAGATTTTGAAATTTAGAATTTTAGAAATTTTTTTTTTCAATCAAACTAAACCTTATTGCATAATGCAGAAAAATTATGTTGCCTCTTCCACTTTAGATCATTATTGGAAAAAAAACTGTCCAATATCTAGAAGGCTCAATGCTCCAAGAAAATTCTATATGGAAAAACAACAATAGGCTTAGTAGTCCCACCATGCGTTTAAGCACAGTGCTGGAAAAGACCTCAGATATAACTTCATGTTTCAATACAGAGGCTAAAAATTTCCGGATTGATATGCTACTAGCTCTCGGGGCTTTTATAGTTGATTGGCTTCCAAACATTAGCATGCTTTCTCCATAACTGAGATCAGATGAGGGGATTCGTAGAAGAAATGGCTCAGCCCAACGATTAAGCATTCAAATGGATAACCTTGCTCTCAAATGGGTAGCAAAAAACAAAAAAAAATGATGAAATAAATCTCAGTGATCTAAACAAATGAACCCATCAAGTGCTATGGTTGCATTATGTAACGACAGATGCACATTTTATATCTAATCTATCTTCCCATGAAATCATTGTGTGGATTAATCTACAGCAAATTTTTATTTAAACTTCGAATTCTTCTTCCTTTAGCATGCCCTATTCAAACAGTTCACTTTGCGTTTAAAACAAAACCGTTTCTCCACGCAATCTACAAAATAAGGTTCAAAAGATCGCTGAAATTCTCCCAATCGATTAAGAAATTCAGAAAACCTTTTCAAGGTTATTTAATTGCTCCTGTTCTAAAAAAACCCACGTCTTCGTTTTTTGAAATTCATCGTTAGTCAACCAGCAAACGTGTTTCAAAATCACGTGTCAAAAAAAGTTATGTTTTTCTGGCAATGGAATACAACTTCTGGTGAATGAAATGATTTGCTGATTGCCACATGCATCGATCATTTCAACTCAATTCGAAACCAAACTCAGCTTCCTGAAGAACGGTCTCTCTAAATTATGGATTTTTTAAATGATTAGGCCTCCAGTTTCACTGTAGTTCCTGAGCAAATTTCTCATTTCCCTTAGCTTTCCTCTCTGCTTCTCTTTTCTTGCTTCTTTGACAGCAGATTCTTTTCTTATTCAACGCATTTCAATCTAAGAATTTTGACAGCAACTCCTTTTCTTATTCAACGCTTTTTCAATGTTGATGATCTCTTTGATCTACAGAGAAATGCTTATCACGAGTATTCTGCACACAATTTCAATTTTGTTAAGGTATTCTCCAGTTTCTCTTGCGACAGCCTGATGAATTTTGAGCCCGAAGGAACTTGTTGCTGAATTTATATGATTTCTTATCAGGATTTTATCCCAACATATTTTTATCAGATTTGCAAGAGTGTTGGCCATCATTATGGAATCTATGATCACAGATTCTGTCTAACAATTGCAGAGGTTAGATCTGCAAAACTCAAATGCATACATGGCATCTCACAGTTGTAAATATCTCATAATCAAAGTTCCGTGAATGAAATAAAAACATCCATATCACAATTTAAACTTTACTTCTTTTCATAATTTGGAGATGAGAGCTTGATGGAACGGATTTTTGGTTGATGCAAATTTGAAGGCCAGAGTCCAAAATTTGTTGCGCAGTCAAGTTTATTTGCAGGTTGATTGGAAGGTCGAAGCCAAACTAACATACAAAACATTGATTTAGAGATTGCAAAGCCAATTAAATGTTGTTTTCAGCTTATTTGTTTGGAGTTTTAATCTCATTTTATGTTATGCTTTGATTTTTTTTTTCTTTATTAAAAAGAAACTATTAATAAAGAAAATAAATTTATTTTATTTTTTTTGTTAATAAAATTACATATTTTATATTTTTTTAAAAATTAAAAATATACATATATATTTTACAAAAAAAAAAAATTATTGAATTTTTTTATTTTTTATTTTTTAACATAAAAATTAATTTTCTGATCCTCCACATCACACAAAGTGCAAGAGGAGAGCATACTCGAGAAATTATTAATTTTTTTTTTTAGATGTAATAAATAAGGTCTCCTATTTACACTTCCCCGGTAATGGCACCAAAATTTTTAGTCAATTTAGCGTCCTAACTTGCTAACATAAATTATCGACCAGGGCTAGTAAACTGATGAAGTGAGGTACAGTATATGTGCTTAAGAAAACTACTTCTTACTTCGTTGATTTGATGTTTTACTGTTGTTTTGGGGGTTTTATGTTTTGATTCTTAGTGTTCTACTCTAAACTAGAAAGATGAGATTACATCTAATTAAAAGGAAGGCAAAGGAAATGTTGTCAAATGAATTAAAGCAGAGTTTTATTTGCAAGTTCTGTTCCTAACTAGGAAATGATGAAAACAGAGAGTCCTAATCCATGGATATTACAGCTTCTAAACGAACATTCATGAAATGACAAGTAACTCAAAACACTACAACTTAATTTGATTCATTTAGTTAGAGATTTGTTGGAAGAGCTTGTGAAAAAGATTAATTCTAATGCAATGAGGATCTCCTAAAACATAAAAGGAAATGTTGAAACAAACAGTAAATTAGAACATTACAGTGAAATCTCATTCATTTGATAGAGGTTTATTGGAAGAGCTTGAGAAAAATATTACTACAATGTAGTAAGGATCTCCTATGAATGGTTGAAACAACTTATAACATTACAACTAAATCTCATTCATGAGTTAGAGGTTTATTGGAAGAGCTTTTGAAAGAGATTAATCATAATGTGATAAGGATCTTCTATGAAGAAAAACAATCAATAACTCACAGGGCAGATATGTGAAGATGGGTTACACTTTTGTGAGAATCGGGGGCGGAAAACTTTTTTTGGCAATAGTTCGACCGAACCTTTTATAAAGTTCGGCCGAACTTGTGATTCCATTTAGATTGACGGCACACTGACGGCATGGGAAAATAGAATTTTTACCGAAGATGGGAAAACCGGCAACAAAAGTTCGGCCGAAATTTTACTTTTAAAACAATTCGGCCAAACTAGTTTCTATAAATAAATCGGCCGCGAAGTTTATTTGTTTACTGGTCTGTTTGTTTGGGCGTTTTTTTTTTCTGTGTTGTTGCTGGTCTGTTTGTTCGCGCATTTTCGCTCCTCCTGTCCGCGTTGTTGCTCCTCCCGTCCACGCTGTTGGTCTACTGCAATACCAGGTATGTTGCTCCTCCCGTCTGCGCGGTATGGTCTACTGCAAATGGTGTATTTCGTTGCAATTTTGGAGAAAATTTAGTTTTTGGAGCTTGTATTTGAGATTCTGTAGTCGTTTTGTTTTATGATACTGTATCATTTTTTTGTTACTAGCATACTTGATTGATTAGCAATGCCAGTATTGTATCAAGTTTGGGAATTTCAAGAAATTTTGTTTCTATAAGTTATTTTTTTAATTGTGATCTTCAAGGCAAGGAAGGATGGATTTCAAATTTGTGAGTTTTTTTTTTTTTTTTTGGTTTCTCTTTTCTGCTATCTCCAGTTGTTAATGTTATTTCATTTGGAACATGATTTGTTGTAGGAATTCTGTCAAATGAATGTCCCAACCGACTTCTTATTTGAATTTATCTTTAGTTAATTAAAATTTGAATTAGATTGGTTTCTTGTTACTTTGATCTCGATGCAGGATATTCTTTAAGCTTTTTTGACCCGTTTTGTTGTTTGTTTGAGAAACCTGTGATTATCCCATTCACGAATGGTGATAATGATCTTAGTTGCATTCAGTTGCATTGAGTATTTATGCTTCAGATTGTTTTTTAAGTTGTTTATTAGTTTATTTCTAGTTGTTTTTTTAGTTTAAAAATTCCACATAACCGGTGCTGCTGCAATAGGCTTCATTATTTCAATAATTTCAAAAAACCTAATACAAGAAGTGTTAGTTTTTTTTTTTCAAATAGAAATAACAATCTTTCTTATTTATTAGAAAATAAAGTACAATTACATAGATCTTTCACAGTTCAGCTGGACTTGTCTCTACAAAATATGAGAATCAAAAGAAAAGTATTACTTTGATCTCGATGAAGGATATTCTTTAAGCTTGTCTGACCCGTTTTGTTGTTTGTTTGAGGAACCTTTGATTATCCCATTCACGAATGGTGATAATGATCTTAGCTGCATTCAGTTGCATTGAGTCTTTATGCTTCAGATTGTTTTTTTAGTTGTTTATTGGTTTATTTCTAGTTTTTTTTTTAGTTTAAAAATTCCACATAACCGGTGTTGCTGCAATAACTGGTGCTGCTGCTGAACACCATTAACCGGTGTTGCTGCAATAGGCTTTATTATTTCAATAATTTCAGAAAACCTAATACAAGAAGTGTTAGTTTTTTTTTTCAAATAGAAAAAACAGTCTTTCTTATTTATTAGAAAAGAAAGTACAATTACATAGATCTTTCACAGTTCAGTTGGACTTGTCTTTACAAAATATGAGAATCAAAACAAAAGTATTACTTTGATCTCGATGCAGGATATTCTTTAAGCTTGTTTGACACGTTTTGTCGTTTGTTTGAGGAACCTGTGATTATCCCATTCACGAATGGTGATAATGATCTTAGTTGCATTCAGTTGCATTGAGTCTTTATGCTTCAGATTGTTTTTTTAGTTGTTCATTGGTTTATTTCTAGTATTTTTTTAGTTTAAAAATTCCACATAACTGGTGTTGCTGCAATAACTGGTGTTGTTGCTGAACACCATTAACCGTTGCTGCGTCAATAGGCTTCATTATTTCAATAATTTCAAAAAACCTAATACAAGAAGTGTTAGTTTTTTTTTCAAATAGAAAAAATAGTATTTCTTATTTATTAGAAAAGAAAGTACAATTACATAGATCTTTCACAGTTCAACTGGACTTGTCTCTACAAAATATGAGAATCAAAACAAAAGTATTACTTTGATCTCGATGCAGGATATTCTTTAAGCTTTTTTGACCCGTTTTGCTGTTTGTTTGAGGAACCTATGATTATCCCATTCACGAATGGTGATAATGATCTTAGTTGCATTCAGTTACATTGAGTCTTTATGCTTCATATTTTTTTTAGTTGTTTATTGGTTTATTTCTAGTTGTTTTTTTATTTTAAAAACTCCACATAACCGATGTTTCTGCAATAACCGGTGCTGCTGCTGAACACCATTAACGGGTGCTACTGCAATAGGCTTCATTATTTCAATAATTTTAGAAAACCTAATACAAGAAGTGTTAGTTTTTTTTTTCAAATAGTTCAAAAACAGTCTTTCTTATTTATTAGAAAAGAAAGTACAATTACATAGATCTTTCACAGTTCAACTGGACTTGTCTCTACAAAATATGAGAATCAAAAAAAAATTATTACAATATATGTCTTCTATATGCAACTACTATCATTCACTAATTCTTTAGTTTGGTCAAAATCTTGAAAGAAAAAAAAAAAAAAAATGGGACATAGTACATTTTAAAATATCAAATTAGATGTATAAACTAAAAAGTAAGAATAATGCCATAATTAGTCATGGATTCATATTTTTATTTAGAATAATGAATAACCTCAAGTGATAATGAAACTTCTATTTTCTAAAGTATTTAGCATAACCTAATACAAAATGGTAGGTTATTACTTACAAACCTACTTTGAACTTCCAAAGTGTTAGGTTATTTCTTACAAAGTGGACTTGAACTCCCGAAGTGTTAGGTTATTGCTTAAAAAATGGACTTGAACGCCAAAAATAAAACACATGTCTAAATGTATCTAAAAGTTATATGTATTTTTTTTAGGTTGGAGAAGTGTAGAGGTTTGTCAATACAAAATTTTGTTACTTAATAGTCAAGTTTTATAGTTATTATAATGAAATAGTTTCTCACAACAAATTTGATAAAATAAGTGAAATATATATAATGAAGATCAATTTGTATTTAAGTTTTAGATCTTTTAATAACTAAATTTCTATTTAAAGGAATAAAACAATCAAATGTAAGAAATAGAGAACATAATGAAACACACACATACATATCTAGACAATCAACACAATTATTTTCCTAGGAAATCCTTATGGGAGACAAGAAACCCTAAAATGTAATGATGCTCTACTCTTTTTTCCCTAGGGAATCCTTATGGGAGAAAAACAACACTAAAATGTAAACATTCTCTACTCTCTCTTTTCTTGTATGGAAAATATCAAGTACAAAGAAAGAGGTAATCTCTCTAGAGTTAGCTAAGACTTTTGGCGTGTAAGGTTGCTATAAAAACTTAACTTCATACATTTTTCTCTCTAACTTCACACTCCTAGTTGTATTTTCAACTATGGAACAAAATATAATAACACAAAATGGAACTCTTATTCCCCCTAGTGTCCAAGTATTTAACATAGCGTGATAGCCAACTAGGTGTAAGATTTGACTCTGTCAACCATTAACGAGGTTTGTGATTTTAGACCTTTTAGAGTCTTGTTAAAATTCCACATGTAGCTAGCTTGCTATGCATGAGTAATGGGGCTAAAATGACATTCTCTCATACCATGGTGGTTAACATGATAGGTCAACTTACTAAAGGTATAAATTTTGAATGAAATTCATTTGATGTTTTTCATGCACCATTGGATATGTCTTTAAGTGTAGAACAATGGTCAAGGTTTCGGAACAAGGGATAATCGTTTGACCCCAAGAAATGTCATTTAATACCTCAAAATGACTCCAAAAGGTTTTAGACCCCAATTCTCCACCCACCATTAAAATTACCCTACAAGTTGATTCTTTTAGTTTTTTCACTCTATAAGCATCAAAATATATGACAAATAATATAAGTATCCAATCTAGATCATTATTTAATAATTTGTTAAAATTATGAGTAAGATATACATCATGGAATTTAAATTTAGCGTTAATTCATTGAACACCCTTGTACATTCCTTGTTGATACTTTGAAAGTAATACGTTTTGAAAAATAATTTGTTTATGGATCCTATTTTCCACATTCTCTCAACCATACAAAAACCTTCTTATAATATTTGAAACCATCTATACAACTTTTCATCTATTTCGATAGGAATTAACATATTGAAATATTAATTGTATTTATGTCTTGTCTGCTAAGGAAGGGAGGTCATGAACCTTATGGGAAGAGATAGTATTTGTTAAGTTAGGAGGGATACTTTTTATGAGATAGAATCAATTTAAAATGCTTCTTAAGATTATGTAACTTTCGAACCATAATTACAAATTTATTTATTTCTTTACTTATCATTTAGTTGCTAAAAGTTGAAGAATTTATGTTGGTAAAAAATTAATTAGGTCTATTTAAATCATTTACCACTTTTGGGTTTTTCGTTTTCATGGTTTCATTCATAATTTCACTTTTTTGCATTGTCAATTTCAATTTTTTACACCACATGTGCACAGTCAAAGGACCTAAGGTCTTTCCCATACCAAAGTATGTTCTTTTAAAACATGTTTTCTTGGTGATATGGGTGATTTAGAAATGATTGGGAGAGCTAAATTCCTCATTTAATACACAATATGTTTGGTTCATGCCACTAAGCCAAGAATTTTAAATTCAACTGACTTAATATAACCAACTAAATCCTGCAAAAAAAGAATAAAACAATTTATGTTAGGGTTGTGGATTTAGGCATTGAAACAACACACCATGATATTTCAAATTTAAAAATAATGGTTTGAGTCCTAGGTAGCTTAGAATCCTATCTATAGGTTTGTTTTCAAAATAAGGATGCACTCCCATTTGATTCTCATGATTAGGTTGTAATCATGAGGCTCTCGCTCAAGAGTGGACCTTCCCAAAATCTTGTGACGTCTTGTCACAAACAAAACCATCAAACTGAAAACACTTCATGCAAGAAACATAGCTCGCTGACATATCATTTTTCTCCTTCAAAGAAAAAAAATTCACATCATGTGAATATCTCCATGTACTCTTACATATTGGTGTACAAAACCATCAACCAAACACAAATCGATAAAACATGCCTCTTCAAACAACCGACTCTCAAGTCAAATAATAGAGCTCAGGTACAAATTTCCATATTTGTTGCATTTAAGTGTGTCAACGTAACTCTACTTTCAACATCTTGCTTCATGCAACATGCACCATACTTTGAATTTGCAAAGAAATTCATGAAACATCAAAATACATGCAAGGCCTTAATTAGATAAGAAATCTAACCATCCCTTACCAAACCATTTCAATGGCGCTTCTTTCAGCTGCACTTCATCATCATGTGAATCATCCTGACCCTCATCGATTATGGAATCCTCTTTTCCATTCTTGTCAATATCTCTTTCCACCTTCTTCAAATGTCGTGAATGACTTGTTGGATACAAAGTCCAACACTTGTCTACAAGGTGACCTTTCTTATGGCAATGAGTGCAAAACAATTGCATCTTATTTTCAACATCATTTTCCTTGTCCAATGGGCCTTTGAATTTTTGCCTCATTTATTTAGAAATTTTCATGTGCATGGATATATTCTTCCAGCATCTATAAACATTATGATTATTCAAACCACAAAAGGAACATGCAAACTTTTCCAAATCTTATGTGAATATTTACCATGTTTATCATAATCAAAAGTAATTTGATTAAAGGCAGATTTATACCTGGAACATTCACCTTTGTCGCCTTCTTAAGGAGGTGAATTTGATGAGGTAGTGGCTCTCCTCGGAATACTAGCAATGAATTGAATGACTCTAGAGCTTTCAACATCCTCTTCTTTTACATTCTCATTAGCTGCATGATTATTAACATCTTCTTGCAAAGTGGGTGTCAAACTTTTCCATTCATCATGAACACAAACTTCACCAGCTTGAGGTAATGAACACGACATGAAATTCCTTCTTAGAATAGCTTCATGTTCCTCCTTGGATTCAGAGCATTCTCCATTATGTTTTCCATAACCAAGACCCAAATAATTAAGCCTTTCCTCAACAAAATTTGGCTCAACTATGCCTTGTAGATGTTTGCCTTTAACCCTTTACTTTCATATCCCATTTTCATCAAAAATTTGGACCTTATTCCTCTAGTGTGTCTCTCAAAAGCACGTACACATTCACTTTGAGAGGAAATTGAAGACAGAATTGAATTGCATACCTCTTTTTCATTCACATACTTGGCTAAGGCTTCCTTTGCATTCACTCTGAATTTCTTTTTGTTGAACAAATGTGTAGTTTTCTGCAAAATTAATCACTGACAAAATGGTCCCTGGTGGAGAAATTTCACGAGATTTTTTGAATTGCAAGTTTTTCCATCGAACTCTATGGGAATGCTTGGTGTATTTGTAAATTTCTGCCTCAAACTTTCTCAAAAAGTCTATCAGAAAAATTTCATCTTCTAGTAATTCAATTCTTTTAACACTATTTGCACCTTGAATCGATGTATCGATATATTCATATCTCTTACATTTCACTTTCATGTTGGACAATGATTGATCATTTATATCAATACGATATTTGTTTTGAAATTTAGTCAAATTTCCACAATCATCGCATTTTTTACCACCAACACATTTCTTTTTGTAAAATAGTTCATCGCTTTCTCTTTCACATAGAATTTGCGATATGAATTCACGGATAGTGGAAGGAGGAGGTGAATCCTTCCATAATGTTCTACCGAAATCAAGGAATGTGTCATAATATAACTCAAATTCCACATGATAACGGCAACAACAAGTGTCGCGTACGTTGATAGGTTTTACATACCATGGTTTTTGTTGAACAAAAGCACTGAGTGAAACATGAATTTGACGATTCTCTTCTTTGAACTTGTTGAATAACTCTATCTGAGTGGTTTCCAAGAAATATTTTTCATGTTCTTCGTACTGATTTCGTGCTATTCTTTTTTGCATCACATGCCTTGCAGTTGGAAAAACACGCGAATTGTTCTTCCAATATTCATATATTATTTTTTTAACATTTTCTCCAATTTTATATTTGTATGGTTGCCTACAAATAGCTCTCCAACAAGCGAGTTCATCATTTACATCTATTTGCAGCGGAAATTTCCGATGTTTGTGCAAAGTTTTTCGCGAGGTTCCCAGTGCTCATGCCATAGATGTTACCAAACGATTCTCTTTAGTACTTGATGAAACCATTGCCATCTGTATTCCTCTACGTACAATTGAAACATCTTTCTCTCTAGATCTCTTAATTGACTTTATAACACTACTCATATTTTTTATCACATCTTCCTTCATTTTTTTATCTTTGGTTGATTTTCGAATACCCAGTAGTGTCGTAGCTTCTTTTAATTTCCTTAATGATAGGAGACCTTTCAACATTTGAGCCTGAACTGTCACCCGCTCATTTAAGAAACACTTTTCAAAAATGCAGTTAACACGATATCGTATAGCATGGTCAGGTTTTTTATCTCCATATGTGTGAGTGTCAACATTTTCTAACATCTCATTATCGATAGTGATTTCATCTATACATATTCGAAAAAATAGTACATATTCAATAAATAACTAAATTAATAAATATATCTATAATTTCAATAATACGTGCATGTGTTTAATATATATATATATATATATATATATATATATATATATACCTTGTGATTCAATTTCTTTATTTGGATTTCTTTCAATATTTTCACCATCTTCAATCATTGATTCAATATCTCTTTCACTTTCTCTTTCAAAATTTTGTATCTCATCATCAATGTTTTGAGGAATATCTCTGTCTGTTTACATTAAACAAAATATTTTTCAAATTAGTTCATCAAATAAAAATTAAGCTTCACATTTTACACTGGGAAAATTTTAAATATATCAATAGATCATAATATTTACATTTACATACCTGCTTCAATTTCTGCTTGAGGTTGATTTTCCTCTTCAATATTTGAGAGGGCTTCTAACTTCCTTTTGCGAGATTGTCTCGTCTCTTCTCTACGTTCCTCAGGGTCTCTTTTTCGATCATATTTTCTCGCACAAGTCTTTCGATTTCCCATGATAATATGGTATGAAGTTCAAAAAATTTCCTTCAAAAAATTAGACAATAACTCAATTAGAAAAAACATCACAAAAGATTTAATTTAAAAAAAATCATTTTAAATTTTTTGCAAAAAATACATACTGCAATCCAAAACACTTACTTTAAAAAATTCGATAAAAAAATGTCTTATAGAAATGAAACGAAGCTCAAAAGATTTACTTCAACTCAAAACACGTACTCTAAAAAAATGTCACTTAAAAAAATGCCTCCAACTTAAAAAAAAAACGTCACTTTAAAAAATACTTCTAGAAAATTTCTTTTCGAAATTAAGCCCAACTCCATACTTTCAAAAAAAATGTAGCACAAAAATATCCAAAAAAATGTATCACATACCTCCAAGAAATTTCCTTTGAATGTACGTCCAAGAAAATTCCTTAACCCCAAAACTTTTTTTTGCAAAATCAGGCCGCCTCCAAGAAATGTCCTCCAAGAAAATTCTTTAAACCCAAAACAATTCTTTGCAAAACCGTTTCCATAAATACTCCTAAATCCAAACCTCCAAGAAAAGTTTTTAAACCCAAACCAAGACCTTTGTAAAATCAGATGAAACAAATATTACAACTTAGTCTCATTCGTGAATTAGAGGTTTATTGCAAAAGCTTTTGAAAGAGACTAATTGCAGTATAATGAGGATCTTCTTTTTAACTAAATAACAGAAAATGAAATGCTAATAACTCAAAATATCACAATTGAATCCCATTCATTTAATAGAGATGTACTGGAAGAGCTTGAGAAAGAGACTAACAATAATATCATGAGGCTCCTTTATCTAAGAAAATGACATGAAACATAATGCTAAAAGATATGATTTCAGAAAGCAATCTAAGTAAGGAAATATGACAAAACATAATTGAAAATGACTTGTCTAGAAAACATGCGAAACCTCCTCGAATAGCAAGGGCCCTCTGCTACCAATTTAGTGAAATTCTTTAGCTCCCTAAAGTTTTAATCAAAACAACATCAAAGAACTTCTTTATTGATAAATTCACAAATCTACATCCCATTCCATCTTAAGCTTTGTTACAAGACACTCTATAATCCTTTCTCTTCTTCTCCTATTTTTCACTACTTTTGATAGGAGAAAGCTTCTCTTATTTATACAAAATATGAGAAGTTATCTCATTAATGAAAATCCATGAATCTCTCCCTCTATCTCTAGAGTTACAATCAAAATAGAAAATGATAAGACACATTTATTTTTAGAGTTTCAATACAAATAAGAAATGAGACACATATCTTCTTAGAGTTTCAATACAAAAAGGAAATGAGACACATATCCTCATGATCCCATGATATTCTCCACTCAAATTCGAATTTGGTTTTGGGAGGCCACATAAAGGTCTTTTAGAAGCTTCCTTTTTACCTACACATGTCACAAAACTCATAACACATATATAGATATATGAAACTATGCTAATTTTCTAGTTTCTAATCATAAATTCACTTTAAACACATAAAATAAATAACTTTGGAAGACAAGGATCCTAACCCATATATTTATGAAAATGGTTACTTGATGTAGGATTTTAGGTCAGATAGTTATGAAATGAGAGTTGAATGGTAATGACATAATGGAAATATGTATGAATATGGAAAACACTTTTGAGACTCAACAAGCCTCATCATATTTTTCCTCATAATCTCAAATTCAGATAATATGTATCCGAATCTGGCCACATCCATAAGAAACCGCCTCCAAGCCAACAAGGTATCAAGCTAAAGCATGTGTTGTTCTTTCAGTGCTCTAAGGCGATAATTAAACCCAAAAGAGTTATAGGTATAAAATAAGCAGACAATAGAACGAGGATCAGAGCGAAGCGAATATCTAAAGGTCCTCAAATTCAAATCTGGTCACTTTTATTGCAATAAAAGTAAAATCAAACATAAGGGGCTCTCAAAGTATCAGAGTATCAGTAGGCTACATTTTTTATCTGCATGGGAAGAAAGAAAAGAACAATTCCTTTTACATCTCCATTTTCATTGGTTTTTCCAACAATGGCATCAATGTCAGTACATTGTTTGAGTTGGAATCTACACGATCATAGGGAGAAGGAAAAACACTTGAGATTTTGGTAAGTCATTTATTGTTTATTACTGCATTTTGGATGACCTTACTTAGACTTTGTATAAAATCTTAGTGGGAATTAATATAAAATCAAACAAACAAACTACCAAGATATTTGATAATCATAGTTAATACATGACAGTAGATAAATCAAAGTGCTTCTTACATAACCTCGGATATCCCTGAGATATACCAGTGTGTGTAGTGGGAGACTAACCAAAGTAAATCTCACAAAAACTCAAAGGCTTTTCATGGGAGACTAACCAAAGTAACTCTCACAAAACCTAATATATCCTAGGGTTTGCCCCATACGTCTTTGTAGGATGGTGTGCAATTATTTTTTGTCATCATTGTTTGATAAAAATCATTCTTATATTTCTAAAAGTTTATTTAAATTTAAAAAAAAATCACTCAACACATATATGATGGAATTGCATTATATGTAAGACCTGTTTCTTTTGTATAACATAAAAATATATTTACTATTTACAAATACGAGATGGAAAAGCCAAATCTGCTAGTTACATAGATATCGACATACAAGTAAAAAGAAAACTATAATATAATGTGTGACAGAGAAAAAAATGAAAACAACATTAAAAAAACAAAAGGGAAATAAGTAATGTTAGAGAGATTTGAAAGGAAATAGAAATTTTACATCTGACACTTCTCGTGAAATAATAATTCAGAGTCACTAAGAGAATGATGCCTGAAATCGTTTCTTACAAACAGTAAATGTAATTACATAAGATACTGACATCATTCATATGTGTAGATACTAACAATAGGTGTGAACCTCAACTGGATAGTAAATTATAACGTACCATTTAGAAATTAACTGACTCTTGCAACCTACCCAAACTATAACATTTTTGTGCTCTAGTTCCATTGTGGCTAGTTGCTTCACTACCCATTGTCCATAATTGAATCATGATTCACTGCCTGCAAGAGAAACAAGTGAATATCATTTAGAAATCAACTGAATCTTGCAACCAAATTCCCGGACTAGAACATTTTGTGCTCCAATTCTATCCAGTTTCATTGTTGTTAGTTGCTTCACTATCCATCAATGTCTACAATTGAATCAAGATTCACTGTCTGCAATTGAATCAAAATTGAATAGAAGAAATTTTGTGCACAATAAAGCTATCTATAATTCATTCATTTACTTGGATTCATTTGTTGATTTCATTCTATAGGTGAAAAGAAAAAATAGAATGTTGCTCGTGTAAAGGGGGTGAAGGTGTCCAAAGGTGGGTTGGAAAGAAAATACTCAGTGTGGAGTTCCTGAGAAAGCCCTTAGAAAGGATTTGAGAAATCCCTTAGAAAGGATTTGGTAAAAGAGGTTGCTTCACCGGACTTGTTTGGGTTGCACGAACAAGCAAACATGGGCTGCTTGAACAAGCAAACCCAACAAGAAAACATGGGTTGCATGAAGAAGCAAATAGGAAGTAAACCGCCCAAGAAAGAAGGATTCATGAAGAAGCAAACATGGGCTAAACAAGAAGGGTTGCATGAACAAGAAAACAGGGGGTAAACCGCCCAAGAAAGAAGCTCAAATGTTTATGGAAGATCGTAAGGAGTCACTAAACGTAAAGTTGCAGTGCCAAGACATGTGGAGGGGAGTTGAGGATATGCGGAGAGAGTTAGCTTCTAAATAAGTTTGAGCTTGACATGTATGTAGTTTAAAAAACATAAGATATATATGTAGCTTCAAATTTTTGGGAGCTTTAGGTAGTTTCAAACCTTGGATAAAACATGGATCTATAGCAGTCTAAAACTAATTTCAAACTTTGGATAGAAGTTCATAAAAACTACATGACTTTTCAAAACTTTGGATGTTAAGTTTGTTGCATATCTAAGGTGGCCTCAAGATAGGTGAAGGTTCCAATAAAAGTTCGAAATCAAAACTTTGGATAAAATTTTAGTGAGAGAAAATTAAAACTTGAAAGTTAGAGAAATTTAAATAGAGCTGATAAATTTTTAGTCAAAAGATCAATTAATTACTAGTCAATGCTCTAGCGATTGCTAGATTCCCTGCATTGCCGAAAGACAAGGACTAATAAAAACAACAAACATCTAATTGTTTCAATGTTGATCATAGTCACCAATATTGAAATAGAACAAGTCGAATGGATAACAAGTTCAACAAGGATATCACACAGACCAATAATTCCAAAAAAAAATTCAGCCGAGTATATATTAATGTTAAATTATCATAACACACATCCATGTTTAACATGAATATGATATAATAAAAATCTATGTGATAAAAAAAATGTTGTATTATCGCACAGACTTATGAGTAGTTGACCATCATAAACATTATAGGTTTTGATTACTCCATTAACGTGGCGCTGCCGAGTCATAAACGAAAGTTCCATATACTAAACGTTTGGGCTTCCTATGTTTGAATGTTCGATTGATGGTAGGCTCACGTTTATTTTTTCCTATTTTATAAGAAATGCAATATGCTAGTTTCTCCCTGTTTTTATTTTATTTTAAAGAGTGAAACTATATCGTTTTTGATATGTATTAAAAGGAATTAGAAACTATAATTTGTAAATAAAGTTGTAAAATATATATTTAAAGTCAGATTTATTTTAATAGGTTTAAAAATCTTGAAAATTATTATTTAACTTTAAAAAATTAAGAAATAATACAATGTATTATTTATAAATAGTTATGTGTAATAAATAGTTTGTTTTGGATATAGAAAAAATATTAAATGATCTTTGAAATATTAAATGTTATAATTATATTAAATAAATATAAAATGGTAAATTTATTTAGTGACAATAAATATATAAAATTGAAAATATAAAAAAGTTAATTTTTAAAATTTTATTTATTATGGTGATTGCAGAAATAGTTTCGGAAATTATTATTAGAGATTTTTCATGTAAATGACATATGTATAATAATATTTTTTTCCTGTTCAATCTTAATTAAAAATAATAATACATACTTATGCAAGTTACATGATAATAAGTTCTTGGTTCATGCAACGAAAATATATGGTCAATGCAAAACTCAATGTAATATATATTGCCTATGGAAGATAGTATAATAAAGCTGAAAAATAAAATATAATTAGAAATTTATAATAAATTTATTGCAATGTCAAACTAATTTTGGTAAGATGATTATATTAGATATCATTTTTTAGGATTCACTCCTAGGTGGTCAGCGATCCCAAAATTTTTAGGGCTCAAGCACGCTTAAAAGTGAATATAATTTAATTAATTTTAGATATTATTAAAAACAAATTATAAAAACTGTAACTAATCATTATTTTTGTAAACAAATATATGTTTCCAAAACCAATTAGAAATTCAACAAATAAAAATTTATAAAAATATGTATATTTTGTTGTTATAGAAAAAATTTAGAAATTTATAATAAATTTATTGCAATGTCAAACTAATTTTGGTAAGATGATTATATTAGATATCATTTTTTAGGATTCACTCCTAGGTGGTCAGCGATCCCAAAATTTTTAGGGCTCAAGCACGCTTAAAAGTGAATATAATTTAATTAATTTTAGATATTATTAAAAACAAAATATAAAAACTGTAACTAATCATTATTTTTGTAAACAAATATATGTTTCCAAAACCAATTAGAAATTCAACAAATAAAAATTTATAAAAATATGTATATTTTGTTGTTATAGAAAAAATTTTAAATGCCAATGAAATATATTTTAAATGTCAATAAAATATATTGTAGAAAATGTTTTTTTTTAAATAATATTTTGATAAATTGAAAATTTTTCGTTTAGTGAAATTAATAAATAATCAATAAATATCAAAATTTCCAATACATCATACTTACCCAAAAACAAAGATAATAAAACCATGAAATAATAAACCACACGCTAAATGTTTATGCATAAAAATAATAAAAATTTAACTAACACACCAAACAAAACTATTTAACTAGTACAATAGTAATGCGAACATATTTATTGCCAACGCAGCAAAACCAAATATTTAACTAATACACCAAAAGTCAAATTTGTTTCTTTTGTTTTGTTTAACACTTTAATCTAAAATAGTATTCATCATTCGATCTAGTGAAAAGGCACGACAACCCTTATTTCCTGAGTTATAGGATATTAAATGCAGTTGGGCATATACTTCCCACAGTTAGTTTAAATCTAATGGAAGGCAGTATATGCCCAACCTCATTTAATATCCTATAGCCTAGGAAATATGTTATAGGATATTAAATGCCAGTGTATGCCCAACCTCATTTAATATCGTATAGCCTAGGAAATAGGCTATAGGATATTAAATGTCGTTGGGTGATGCAGGGGCATCCGAACAGGCTCGAATTCAAGTTCGAATCTGCAACTGAAGAGAGTGAGTATGCAAACAGTCATGTAAATTGGGGCAAATGTTTATTGAAAACCGATGCTGAAACTTATGTAACTGATTTGACATGTGCGCCTGCCATGTGTGCATTGAGGAAGTTTGGGAGAGAGTTGCGAAACTCAACCGATTCACTAACCTCTCTAACCTCTATAAAGCAGCGAATCTATAATGTGTGAGGATATGGAGACAGAGTGAATGCAATGTAGTCTTAAAGGAAGTGTGTACTGAGGCTGAAATGCCTCAGAATTGTAACTGAGTTTGTACATAATAGAAATTTTTTGTGTTGATTTCTGATTTAATCATATTTCAGGTGTTATGAGTTAAATGTTTTCATTGATGGATTATGATCGACTATCAATCACTGAAAGGATCGATAGCGATCCAGTAAATGTAGTTATAGTGTAGGCGTATATGATGGTGAATTTATTTTACTGAGTCCTGTGTATGAATCGAATACATATGTGTTCTGTGCAATTGAGATAATCGACATTGAATTTCATATGAACCCCACAATACAGAATTCGTTGGGAACTAAATAGTGAATGTGTTTTAGACCTGTGTGAAGGGTTCAATATAGTTTCATTAATGGTAGAAATCGGGTTTATAGTTAATGGAGCCATAGTTCCGAGGTTTGAACCTGGAGTTAGTGGGCCAGAGCGAATACAATGAATTGTGTTAGCCTCGGGTTAACCCCACGGTTAATCATTGTACAAAACTGGAGCAGTTTGATCGCATCGCCTTTGTGGGGTAAGGTGTATTTCCAATTCAAGCGTGACAAATGCTAGGAGCTAACACATGGCCTTAAGCGGTTTGGAGATATCACCCTCATCGCGCGTTAACTTTCATTGTGGACTCAGCGCGATATTGACGTACGCCGCCTGATCTAGAGGTTGTCCATCGAACGGTGATCGCACTCAGATATGCACAAAGGTTAACCTCAGGTATGGACGATGAATTAAATTGAATTCCGTCGATTGTATAGGTGGGTCCATAACCCATAGGCCCAGGATCGAGAACCAAATATTTCGGATTATGAATATGGCAGCTTTGACATAGGTTTGAAATAGCAGAAAAGGGGGATCCTGCTCATAGTGGGAAACACTCCCCATCAAGTGGTATCAGAGTAGGGAAAATGATTTCCCGCGGATAAGAAGTTCACGTACAGAGGAAGAAGAGGTACAGTTTGTGAAAATTTGTAAGCTGGTGATTTTCTTTTGTATTGTGAAGGTATCAGCAGAGGAAGGTAAGAAGATTGCAGCAGCCTAGAGCAGGAGTGCTCAATTGGTTCCACAAGAGAAAACTAGAGATATGCCAAAATCCAGAGCTCAGAAGAAAATCTTGGTGAGGTATCTGGTAGCAAGGATACTTTCTATTGCAGAGGTTTTGTTGCAGCTCACAGAGGACAATTCCGCAGAGGATGCGGGTGAGAATTGTTCAGGAGATTTTTCTACAGGAAGATCACGAAGAGCAGTTCCATAGATGAAGTGGTTAGACTTGCTGGCAGCTGGAGAAGACATATGACCAGGAGGTCATAAATTTTTGTTCCTCGAGAGTCTGATGCAGGGGCATCCGAATAGGATCGAATTCAAGTTCGAATCTGCAACTGAAGAGACTGAGTATGCGAACAGTCATGTAAATTGGGGAAATTTTTTATTGAAAACCGATGCTGAAACTTGTGTAACTGATCTGACATGTGCGCCTGCCATGTGTGCGTTGAGGAAGTTCGGGAGAGAGTTCTGAAACTCAACCGACTCACTAACCTTTGTAACCTCTATAAAGCAGCGAATCTGTAATGTGTGAGGATATGGAGACAAAGCGAATGCGATGTAGTCTTAAAGGAAGTGCGTACTGAGGTTGAAATGCCTCACAATTGTAACTGATTTTGTACATAATATAAATTCTGTGTGTTGATTTCTTATTTAATCATAGTTCAGGTGTTATGAGTTAAATGTTGTCATTGATGGATTATTATCGACTATCAATCACTGAAAGGATCAATAGTGATCCAGTAAATGTCGTTATAGTGTAGGCGTAGATGATGGTGAATTTATTTTACTGAGTCCTATGTATGAATCGAATACATATGTGTTATGCACGATTGAGATAATCGACATTGAATTTCATATGAACCCCACAATACAGAATTCGTTGGGAACTGAATAGTGAATGCATTTTACACCCATGTGAAGGGTTCAATATAGTCGCGTTAATGGTATAAATCAGGTTTATAGTTAATGAAGCCACAGTTCTGAGGTTTGAACCTAGATTTAGTGGGCCGGAGAAAATACAACAAATTGTGTTAGCCCCGGGTTAACCCCACGATCAATCATTGTACAAAACCGGAGCAGTTTGATCGCACCGCCTTTGTGGGGTAATATGTATTTCCAATTCAAGCGCGACACATGCTAGGAGCTGACACGTGGCCTTAAGCGGTTTGGAGATACCGCCCTCATCACGTGTTAATTGTCGACTGTGGACTCAGCGTGATATCGACGTATGCCATCTGATCTAGAGGCTGGCCATCGAACAGTGATCACACTCAGATATGCACAAAGGTTAACCTAAGGTATGGACGTTGAATTAAATTGAATTCCATCGATTGTATAGGTGGGCCCATAACCCATAGGCCCAGGATCGAGAACCAAAGATTTCGGATTATGAATATGGCAGCTTTGACATAGGTTTGAAATAGCAAAAAAGGGGGATCCTGCTCATAGTGGGAAACACTCCCCATCATTGGGAATATACTACCCACAGTATATGCCCAACCTCATTTGATATCCTATAGCCCAAGAAATATGTATTGCTAGAGAGCACCACATAACACCTTTAATTAAAAAAAAATTGTTATTATTGTGGGTTGTGGATGCCACACTATATGCGTCGTGCCTACTGTTTTTTTGTCCTTTATGTTATTTTTTTAGTATTCAGGATAAATGCATTTCTTAGCCAAATTTGTTTCATCATTACACTATAAATACGTTTATGTCAAATATATTATTATATTAAAATATTCAATAATTTGTTATATATATATTATTTATTTGATCTAGTATAAATTAAAAATAAAATATGATATGATTTTCTTGTTTATATATATATGTGTGTGTATAATGTAGTATAAATTCAAAATTAAAATATGATATGATTTATGTACTTTTTAGCTAGTTATTTGAAGTATTGGGCAATAAAATGTACAAATTAACAATCAATGTAATGAAATACAAATACTAATAAAATAAGTTACAGAAGATAAATAAATATTTTTTAAAATTAAATTTTGTAAAATTATAAAAAAAAGTCATATTTAACTTAACTAAAAAAAAAAACAAAAACAAAACAAACCAATACATAATACCTACCTCTAAAAGAAAAAAATCTCAATATAAGATATGAAATTACCAAATAATATAAATATACTATTAAAATATGGATATTTTTACATATAAAAATATAATTCAAATAATAAAAAAATCATACCTACCTCCAAAAGAAAAAAACTCAATGCATAATATCTACATAAAAGCAGAAATAATAATGTGTGTAAATTACCAAATAATATAAATATACTATTAGAATATTGATATTTTTACATAAAATATAATTCAAATAATAAAAAAATCGAATTAAACTAAGCGTTTCTATACCTACGAACACATTAAAGTTCATTCCAAATTTCTTCTTGGGTTGATAAAGTGAAGGTGGAAAAACCAATGAATGAATGTTTAATGTTAAACCAAATCAATTGTCCCTGCTTCCTAATTCAGCCAACGGATCCTAGTTGGAAATGGTAATTATTCTCTCATGTAATGCCGTTTACTAGTGAGAGTTATTTTAAATTTATTTCATATTTGGAAAAGTCTAATTTTTCTTAGTGTGAGTTAGACTGAGTTTGCATGGAGTCAAGCCACGCAGAATAGTTTTTTTTAGTAAGTTTGGATTCTATATACCAGCGATTCATTTTTAGTATGTTTGGATTCTATATATCCGTAATTGGATCATTGTAAATTGTAATGTGCGTCAAGATATGAGGCCAAACGAGCCGAGAGCAGGTTAATATGTATGTGAGAATTTTATGAATGCAATACTGTTTTATGTGTATGTGAGAATTTTATGAACGCAATATTGTTTGTTTTTTTTAATTTTTAATTGGTATTTCTTTCTCTCTGCCTTTCTATCAAATTGAAATAAGAGTTAGACGATCTCAATAACCAGAGAGTATGTAGCTGCAACACGCAGAGCCACACTGTGTAAATGATAAGACAACAATAGAGTTTAATGTCAGATTTTTTTAAGGGGTGAAACGACTAACACACCCCCATTCCTACATTGCTCTTTCTCTAGATTTGTTTGGACATGTGTGATAAACCTTCTCGATTACATTGTTATTGTTGTTCCAGACTGGTCAGGCATTGCCAATTGCCTCCGGCTATGGAGTGTGGACAACAAGCTTCACAGATCTCTCCCCTTCTTTTTCCTTCCTTTCGGGCATTTGGAGGGCTCGCAACGCGCATGAAAATTACAGAAAAAATTACAGAAACCCGCTCTCTTCAATTCGCAAGAGAGGATTAGGGCATTGTCTTTAGCCTTCAGGAAGATTTCTTATTCGCATATATTGCATGAGCAAAACAAGGAAAAGTTTTGTCCAAGGAGGGATGATGTGCATCCTCGCGCTCAATCCACTTCCACAATTCCAGGTGTTTGAATTTAGCGGTTTGCTGCGATCTCGAAAACTCATGCTTTGATCAAGTAGTAGACTTTCAGGTACAATATTTTGTTTCTTTCTACTAGTTTGCTTTCTTAATGAGTCTTTTATTATTTTGATAAGAAGATAATTAGGCCAATAGGCTTCTTCTTTTTTCTTTTTAATGAACAAGTATATTTCTGGTTTTGGTTAACACTTCTGGTTTCCATCTTACATGTGTGCACAAATTTGTACGTGACTATGGTTTACATTTTTGAGCACCATTTTTAAGCCGAAGTTCCACGATTCCGTTTGAATTCTTCATAGCGCACCATTTCTGTTTAAATTCTTCATAGTGCAGCATTTTTAGGCCAGAGTTCTAGGAGACCATTTCTGTTTGAATTCTTCATAGGGCACCATTTTTAGGCTGAAGTTGTAGGAGATTTCGTTTGAATTCTTCAGTGTGTTTATGGTACTAAACCTGAGTTTATGGCAGTGCAAATGTTTCTTCCAACTGCCTACTTCGAACATCCATAGTTAAAGACATTTCTCATAAGGATCGATCAACCAAAACAATCAATTAGCCTTTGTTTTTAGATAAAAATATATTATTAATTTATGAGATAGATAATGTTAAAGCTTCTGTCATTCTGTGCTTTTTCGACATTAATCTCTTCGGCCTTTTTTGTCATTTCGAAAATTTTGCCATGTCTGGCCATTGGCGAGAGCCAGAATGACTCTTTCTATCTTGAATAGATTTCTATGAGTAATTTTATTCCTTTCACGGAAATTTAGGAATATGGTTTTGCAAACTTTTTAGGCTCTGCCTGAGTGGATTACATTTCCAATGCTTTTACAGAAGGTGAGAGCCAAAATTCTAGATTGCAGAAGTCGAGGAAAGACTGTCTATATTCTCAGAAATGAAGGAATAACCGAAGGAGCCGGGATTCTCCTTTTGTTGAAGGTTTTTTCTCGAAGGGTTTCCTCCATAGATTAGTTGAACGACAACACACTTGTACTTTCCTAAAATTAAAAAAAACCTAGCTACAATGGAGCTCAATAGTATTTCCTGAATTCTTATTCATTATTTTTTAATTTCTCCTTTAGTTCCTCTAAAAGCCCTTGTTGGTTCCATCCTTCGAGCTTGCTGGTTTTTCAAAATTTCACAGCTTGAGATTTTTTTTTTTCTTCCCCTCTTGTGCATTTTGCTAAAATCTTCATGTGACATGGTGACTAATTATGGGTTAACATTTCCCAATAGGTCATGAATGGTGATGCAAGGAATCGGCAAGGGTTTTCGTAGGTATATTACTCCTTTCACAAAGATAATTTAATTAATATTTCTGACAGGTTGCATTGAAAACCATTCCTTCTTTTTAACTCAATATTGTTATTATTTCTCCTTCTTGCAGGTGGAACCTGTCGACATCTCCCATTGTTCAACAAGTCTCTTTTGTTGAGAACTTCTAAATGGAATTTCATCATATGTTATAACACCACCCAATTTTCTTCCAGTTTCTTCTTCAACCTCATGATTTGTCCTCCTTTTGAAATTGCCAATGGACTTAGGGTTTTAGCTAATTCCATTGACATAATAATATTGGGAACAATTTCAATTAGTTGAGATATTTTCCATAGTGAAGGAAATGGCCATAGGCCGTATTCACCACAGGCCAATATTTTTATTTATGAATAAGAAGGGGACTACCCTTACCTCTAATTTGAATAGTTTTCAGAATTTTCTCATAGTTTCTATTGTTTCCTTCTTGTAAAAAAATTCTAATGGAAACAAATACCCTTAACAATATATGTTTTGTTTCTCAGTAAAAACTTTCTTTGTGAATAATTTTCCAATTTCAAATTATTTTTTTTTCGTTTTCCTTCAGAATTGATACTCGTTACAACGCAATATTACTCTTTTTGTTTTGACCCTATTCAGAACCTTACTAAGGTGCAAATTCCTCGTTTTCCTTCAGTTTGATTATTCAATATATATATTAAAAAAAAAAATCACTTACTGTAATTTTTTTCTTTACAAAGTTTGTTTTTCTCTTCTTTTACAATGAGAAGTCTCATTTTCTTTTCTTTACAAAGTTTGTTTTTCTCTTATGTTAAAATAAGAAAGGCACGATTTCCCTTTTCATTTTTCCTAAGTGCAATGGGTACGCGGAGCCTACCAAGTTTTTTGCTAAACCCTTGTTATTATGTATTTATCAATATATACTCGCTTCTCATCTATGATACCCCGAGGCCTCTCCTCAAGTAGTGCTTCTTGCGCGTAGCCTATTACAACAAACAAAAACATCCACATCAATAAACACTCCTTCAACATGAAACTATCAAATAGCCAATGTCCACAATACCTATTCTTAATACATTACAATAGGAAGATGAATGAGCTAGGTGATCCGAGCAACACGAGCCAAAGTGTTCACTTCATTGGATAGAAAGGGAAATGGAAATGCATTATTGTCCACATTTTAAATGATCTGCATCGCCATGATATTGTAACACACAAATAAATTGGAGTAGAGATGGAGAAACACACAAATAGTTTCCATTACCAAAATTGTAAGAGCTAAACCGCCATGATCACCATTGTGAAACCACCGGAGAATGGAAGAGGAGGCTCTTCCATATGGATAACCATCGAGAATGTAAACATTAACTTTTCCAATTCACAACCCATATGCATGAAATCCTAAGGGATGATAATTTTGAAGACACAACAATGGTTGCTTCTTAATAGGATATTGATCTTCATTCACCTGCTATTCATCGAGGGTCAGGGAAATTGAAGATTCATATGAAGGTGCGAGGATTTTATTTCAAACATTGTCATAGTCGTTTGCGCTATTGCAGAATCACTAAATTATTTATATGGTTTCATAATGGTTTCAGGCTCATGTGGATGTTAACACCATCGATATGGTTTTAGTTCCTCGCAAGCTATGGATAGGTCAGATACGTTTCAGGCCCTTTTTATGTAAATGATAACCATCTCTATTTGAAGACATTTTTTTGTCTCTTTGTTTACAGTCATATCTCAAGACTTCTAAACCGAATGTTATTCTGAATAAGAAGCTACGATGAGATGTTACCCTCAGTTAATGTCTCCACATGATGCTGAGACTCAAAAGGATTCGAACATAGATATTACAATAGCACCAACCTGTTCCACTACATCTCTCAAACCTAGTCGAAGGAAGGTGAGGAGACAATTAATAGCTTACTTTTCTTTTGATACATTAGGGGAATTTTGCGGTATAAAATGAGGGTCCTAAGGAAATTATAAAATAATAGTGGAAATAATAAAATAAGATTATATTACATCATCAAATTTTGGAGGGAGAAAAGAAAAAACTACTTTTTCAACCGATATTTTCAATTTATCTCCCTATGGGTTTACTCAAATTTTGAGCGTGAATACTAGTTGGATGCAAAATTTGATTCCTCATCTAAGGAGTACCCATGTTGCATATTTTTTGTGGACCGTGATACATGAAAACTTAGAAATACATGAAAAACGTGATTGCAATCATGTTTTTTCATGTATTTCTCATTTTTTGTGTATGAGGGTCCATCGAAAGTATGCAACATGGGTACTCCTTAGATGAAGAATTAATTTGTGCATCGAACGAGTACTCCATCTCGAAATTTGAGGAAAACCTTACGGAGATAAGTTGAAAAGGTAGTTTTATTATTTTATTATTTTTTAATCTTTTTACTTTTCTACCCCATAAGTGGTGAATCATCCCCCATGGTTGACATCATCATATTGAATCCTATTGGTTCTTATAAATTTTATTTTGGTTGTACATTTTTTTTAGGAAGCCCACTTTAGACCTCAAAAGTTCTCTAATGTCTTACTTTCTATTCATTCAATGAATTTATTCGAGTTGTCTCTTTTCTATTTATTATGGTGCCTTTTAATATAAGTTTTTTTTGCTATACTTTTTCCTTGCAGAGGCCTAATAGTCACAAAGTCTGGCTTGCCAAATTTCGGAAGGCCTGCATTTTCAATTACCACCAATCTTTATTTTCTAAGAGGGTATATAATGTTTATTGGGTTGGTTGTTGCTTTGGATATGCATTGTTATAATTTGGACTCATCGTTGCAGGTATCTCGAACAATGATATCAACTCATGAAGCTGAAGTTGCGGAAAGATTGTTTGATCGTGCAAGAATGGTCTCAAGTCAAGCAATAAGCTCAATATCTGAAGTGAAATCTGAGCACACTTCAGAGAAGAAGTTGGGATCGTATACTATGGTGTCTCCTCTTTCACGTGTACAAT
Source organism: Pinus albicaulis (assembly GCA_034641835.2). NCBI lineage: Eukaryota > Viridiplantae > Streptophyta > Pinopsida > Pinales > Pinaceae > Pinus > Pinus albicaulis. Next base: position 718,259,832 of record CM076570.1, on the reverse strand, counting down.
ATTGTTCATCTCCTACTGTTACCGCAAGCTCCCCATCTTTCAACCCTACTTTGGGGGATTTAGGAGGTATGACCTTGAATTTTTTTCCTGTTGAATGCAAACATACCTTTGTCAATTACCTTTATTCCCGTTGAATGAAAACATACCTTATTTCAATTACATTTGTTCTAACTATATTGCGGTGGTGATACTATTAATTTTCTTTTTGTACATGTAGGATCAAAATGAAAACAACTTCAGGCCAGTTCAATGGTAAGAGATGTTGGACGAGCTGTAGTTGACAGTGCATCGACAATAAATGGGAACAACTTGTTTACAACTTCAATTAAATTTGTTCCAGTCGAATGAAAAAGTACCTTATTTCAATTACATTTGTTCTAATTATACTGCAGCGTTGATATTATTAATGTGCTTTTTGTACATGTAGGTTCAAAAGGAAAACAACTTTAGGCCAGTTCAACATCAGAAGATGTTGGAAAAGTTGTGGTAGGCAGTGCATATACAATAAATGGGAACAACTGATTGTTTACAAGTTCAATGGGAGTGGGTACAGAATTGGCTGACTCGAAGCAAGCAGCTGATGGAAATCGAGTCGAGACAGAGGCTAGCACTAGCCATCGAGTAAAATTATCTATGATTACCTCCATAGCAATCTTCACAAGCACAAGGACAACCACTAATGCTTCTTTCGCACCCCCATAAATTGATAGAGAATGCTCCCAACACTCCTATGTTGGCCCAGAGAAATGGTTCTCCATCTAGTATTAGTGACATTAGAAATGTACGTGAAACAAATATGTCAGCTATTGAAAGCTCCATTGTAAAATAAGTGTCAACAGAAGTTGGGGGAGAAAACATGCAAGTTCATTATCCCTGGCTTCTCATGATAAATCCCTTTTCTAGGAAAAGGCATACTGCTCGACATAGAAAGTAGCAGTTAGTCTAGGAATTAACTACTTACCGATGATAAGATAATTTTATTAATGTACTTAACAGATGATAAAATAATTTGATTAATGTCCAACGAAACATCAAATATTAGGTTAATGGACTAAAACGTACAATCCATGAGAACACAATGTGGGTGGGCTAAAGAAACTAAGAGGTCAATGTTGAAAGCAAAATGGAAAAGAGCTAAATGCCTCACTTAAAAGCATTAAGCTAACACTAGAGAAAACACTGCAAATACAAAGATACAATCAGAACGCTAAAGACTAGAGATCTCTATCCCAAGAAATAGAGAGAGGATGTCAAGGCCTTATCTGATGGCCCTGGGTGTCGATGAGGACCAATATGTGGGCTCACTCTCAGAGGTATCAGTCACAATGAAGGAGAAAATGTAATGTTAGACGGTATTGTCCGATTTTTCGGTCACTTGATTTAGAGCTTACAAAAACAAACTCTATGTTGGATTTTTCATGTTATATATATGTGAAGCATTTTTCATGCTTATGTTAAATTATTTTAATTTAAAAATTGTGCATATTTGGTTAGCTGATTTAGAGCATATAGAAACAAACTCTATGTTGGATTTCTCATGTTATAAATATGTGAAGTATTTTTCATGCTTATGTTGTTATTATTGTCATTTGAAATATGTTCATATACTATGTAAAGCTTTGTGCCACTAGTTATTGAATAGCTTTGTATTATACTTGGTTCATTGCCTATGTTTCATTAATGCTATGGTCATTTAGTACATGTTTTCTTATTCTTCTTGTGATCTTGATAAATAGTCTTTTGGATTGTCGTGAGCTTGTTGTTGGTTGGGTTCGTATTTACCAATTTTTTTCTAAACTTGTTGAAACTTAATAGTTTAGGCTTTTAGATTATGAAAACACATCCATCAGAGGACCCAACATTTGGGGGGAATTTCAACACAGGTTTTGGATGCTACCAATATTGACAACTTCACTTTGACCTTGTTTATTCCCAGAACTAGTGAGAAACCCATGGAAGAGATGATCTTAGAAGATCCACTAGGATGTGTTGATGTGCATAACAACGATAATATGCATATGAATATTATTGCGCAGAATATCACTAAGGAGCTAAAGGCCAAAACACTGCAATGGAAGTTGCTTTGTAATTTTGTAAATTTGTATTAGATTAATTAGTTGCTAGTGATTAGTGTGATTTTTTCAAGTGTCGAGTTTTAACGAACACTACTCAGGTTCACCATCTAACTAATGTTTAAAAGATATTAGTTTTACTAATACAACATATAATGCACATTACTTGGTACATCTCTATATATATTTTAAAATTTAAATATCTAAATATAATATACCAATTATTATTTACAAATCAATATACTATTTTTTCATTTTAATAATTTTGTATTTTTCAATTTAATAATCCTATCTACCTATCTTGGCACCTTTTGGACCTTTTAGAGCAAAACTGCAATTGCTAATGATATTTTGGCTCTACTGGTTGTCCTCTTGAAATCCTGTTTTTCTAAAACTCTGCTTGTATGGAACATATCTCTTTCAGAGAGTTGTATGGAACATATTTCGCAATTGTACGTTATATCACTATAATGAAAGCATTTTTTCTTTAAAAGAAAAACTACATAGGTTGCGTTACTAACGCACAAGAAATTTAAAGTCGCACTACCCCAATTGGAAGCACGAATCCGATTGGACATGAAAAGTCAATTGGCAGCACAAAGCCACAGCACGTAGAGTAAAAGGTAAGCATATGGTGTAAGGCTAAGACTACAAGAAGTTCTTTTTCGACAAAGATTTTTTTGTAAACCTTTAAGTTTCAGAGATAATTTTTTTTTTAAATTAGTGAGCACGTTTCTGAAAACAAAAAAAAATTATAGGGAGGTTTTTTCTAAAGGATAAGGAGGTTTTTCGTAAGAGATAAAAAGGTTTGGCCATAAAAATTAAAGGGTTTTTTGGACACGGTGTTTTGTTAAAGGTTAAAAGTGATTAAAGAATTGTTATTGAAGGAGATTTAAATAAAATGTTTTTTGGGGCCCGTTTATTAAAAGTTTTTTTTTTTTTTAATTGTAGGAGATATTATATGGTTATTAATGGTTCTATTTTTTTGGGAGTTATTAAAAGGTTTTTTGTTTTTTCTTTATAATATCAAAATAAGTGTTTAAAACATAAGAGAGATGTGTATAGTGATTTTTTATTTTATTTTTTAGAAAAAGAAATAAAATTATTAGAAAGAGAAATAGGATTTTGCAAATATTAATTTTTATAATATTTTTGTTTTGTTAAGTATGACAATGTTTTTTCGGTGAAGATTATGTTTTACTAGGTGCATATTAAAAACTATATTTTTCCAGAGTGATATAGTGGGAACTTTCATGTCGTAAGGAAAGCGACTATAATATAAAAGAAAGACAATAGTCACGGGGTGCAAAGTGTGACTAAAGAAGATTAAGAAAATGAATCAAAAAGAAGAGAAAGACATTGTTGCCATTTTTAGAGAGGTTTTGGCTGCAACCAAGAATTCTAGAAGAAGACAAAAGATGAATCGAGGTTGATTAGGGTAGCATGATATTCTACCACCTCCTATGTTTATTGGTAAAAAATATTGATTTTTTGTTGTCAAAATGCAAAATTTTCTTCAAGGTAAAGAGTTAATTGAGTATGGTCTAAAAAGTCATATGATGAAGCATGTGATGTTTTAATATTGGATTTTATAAAATATGCATTAGGTGAGAATTTTATGTGCAAGGTAGCAAAATTTACATCTTCCAAGGAAGCATGCATGATCCTGGATGCAGATTTTAGTATAAAGGAAAGTGGCATACAATAGAAAATTGCGCAAAAATCCGTCAAGGAATCAATAGAGAAGTCATCCACAAGTTTGAGAGTAGATGAGAAAGACTTTGGGAGGACAACAAAGCTTAGAGAATCCCACTTGAAAGTGGATGATGGTTATGGATATTATAAAAGTGAAACACGTTATGCAGACATGCATATGGATGAAGAAGATGCGACAAAGATTGCAAAGAGAGAATTTGAAGCCTTTGTGTATGAAGTGGAGCAAGAGCATATAGATTCTCAATAACTCCAGTGTAACATGGATAGTGCAGATGATTGTCAATCCCACTATGATGAAACATATGTTGATGATAACTGTAAAGTGAGATGTAAATTGTTGAATCCAACCACAACTGAAGAATTTGGTGAAGTTGAAATTATTAATGAACACATGCATGCTTAGATATCCCACAATACAGTGGATGAAAATTATGTTAATGTTAACTTTGATGAAGATAATTTAATTGGTGATGATTCGTTGCACATGATGCAACAGAAAGAAAACATTGATATGTTGTTATATGGTGAGAAAATTCCACTTATGTCTACAATCCAAGTGGAAGACAACTTGTTTGCAGCAACATACGTTTGTAAAGAAGTTGAAGAGAAGAAATGCAAGGAAGATGAAGAGAATGAAGCTCTCATTGAAGAGCATAATGAAGATGTTTTTAACCATGTTTTCGACTATGCAAGTGTTCAAATGGCATGATAGTTGAAGTTGAAATCAAGGTCATTGATAAGTTTGATGCAGGCTTTAAGTTCATTGAAGAATGAATTAAGAAGCCAAATTAAAAAAAATGATGAGAGTCTTAAAGCAACAACTGGAATAAAATAATTAAATGAAATGGTGAATGAGAAAAATGAGAGTGATTATGATTTTACATCTAAGTCTAATGATGATCTTAAGTGTGCAGTTTACAGATAGAAAGATGCAATACATGATGATGAAAGTGAAGACAAAGATATGAAAGTTTATAAAGAGGAAGAAGAAAGAATTTAAACAATTTTTCAGGAATGGAGTCAAGAAGAAATTGTATTTTTCTATCAAGAAATATGATAGAAAGAAGATCGAGAATATGAACAGCAAGAAGCAGAGCAAAGAAGACAATTTGAAGATGAATAGTTGTGGCAGCAGACCATGGTTGAACAAATTTTGGTGGAAGAAGCTATAGAAGACATGCTCAGATTTCTTTTCAAAACAAATACAAGAGAAGTCAAAGAAAAATTGCAGCAGTAGTGAGTGAAGAAATATGGATCCCACAAAAAAAGCACAACAAAGAATGAACAATTTTCTAGGTATAGAATATAGAAGAAACAAAAAGAAATACAAAATTGTGAACGTTTTGAGTCATTGTAAGCCTAACTGACACTTAGACCAGCAGACATATTTAAGTAATGATTGAGTCAAGTTTCTATTGTAAACTTAACAGACATAGTTGAGTCATGTTAAGTCATATAATTGTAATTAAGTAGATAGTGTTAGAAATAATAATTACTCCAGCATACAATGTATTCTATATCAAGAGTGTGAGCTAATTTGACTTAGTGAGAGTTAGTTTGAATTATATACACGTGATTGGATCATTTCAATTAGAAATAACATAGTTCCGTATTGAGTAAGTTTGGGCTACATAGACGTCATTGGATCATTGTAATTTGTATCAAAGTATGGCACCAGAAGACCTCGGTTAATGTGTATGTGAAAAGTTTATGAATAGAAATAATTTTTATGCGTTAATTTGTATTTGGGTCCTCTCTGCCTTTCCATCAATCCCATGGATGGTAGAAATAGATCACGATTGTAAAATCATAATGACGTGCCACCAGAAAGTCTTAAATACAAACATGTCATCCAATCATGTGAGATTGCACTAAAATATTTAGTACTTCACGTAATTCATTAAAATATAATCCTTATTTCCATGATTAAGAATCCGTCGTAGTGTTTAGGCTAGGGTTGGGGTCTTCTGGACCTCTGGACTTTCTCCTTCGCTTTACTAGAAAAAACAATGTGGAGGGCGCTGACGGGGAGTGGAATCTGGTCAAACATTATGGCGGATAAATACATGGGAGTGTGATCTTTGGTTGCATATTTACATGGCCCCTTTACTATTCATAGGCTGGCTTTCATGATCTGGAGGAGCCTATCAAAGTGTCGTGATGTTATAACACATAGGATGGTGTGGAAGTTTGGCAATGGGAGGATGATTCCCATCACTTGCAACACTATTTTGGGCGTACAAGCAGGTTTAAATGTTGAGTCGGGTTTCTTCCACAAGCTCTCTCATAGAGGCTTCATCGACATCTCTGATATCATATCACATTGGGAATTAGGCACCACAGTTTGGAAGCCTTTTGATGCTCTTGGGATGAGGAACAGTGACATGGGAAGCTGGTAGATCTACATCAGCTCCCTACAGGGTGCTCGTTTCTTTTTTGATCCTATGGGGGATTGGATCGTATGGGGTGGGTCTTCCAAAGGATCAATCATCTACGTCAGGGATCTCTATCAGCATTTAAAAGCTGAAGGCCATACTGCTTTTGACATCCCTGGTTTCTCCAAGGTATGGAGCTGGAAGATTCCTCATAAGATTGTACTTTTAAATTGGTTGCTTAGAAAGGGAAAGATTCTCACTTGGGATAATTTGCAGAAAAGAGGTAAGCATGGACCTGGGCGATGCATTCTGTGCAAAGCGGAGCTGGAATCAATATGACATGTTTTCTTTGAATGTAAGGCATTAGTAGGCTTATGGGATATCTTCTCCAATCTGGCATGTACCCCTGCATGGAGACCGCTTAACCATAATCATGCATATGATTTCTAGTCTACTAAGAGTGACGAGTATAAGGCCCTCCCTTATTATGTGTGCTAGAAGCTATGGTGCACTAGGAACAATATGATGTTCAATGAGGCACATTTTGATATCACAATGATTTACTCTCGAGTCTTGGAGTGGCTTTGTATTAATCCTATCCCGGTAAAGTATTGAAAAGACCTTTCCATCAGACTCAGACCACACTGCATCCTACTACTGGCTCTATCTTTTGATGGTGCACAACAGGAAGGTCAATGTGGATGCGGTGCCTGGCTCAAAATGGATGGCGAGGAGAGGTATCATATCATCTCGAACGGGGGCTATGGAACAAGCAATAAAGTGGAGATTATGGCACTTTAGAGCGGGATCATGATTGCCTATCTTTTAATGATCCCAAGCATTGACATATACGGGGACTCTCAGATCGTTATTGATGGAATTTTTGGCAGGTCCTCTCTGTGTAGTACAAATATCAGTGGCTGGATTGATCGCATCCGCTACATCTTATCTAAGTTCCAGAGGGCTTCCCTACATCATATCTACAAAGAACTTAACGGGAGGGCGGATGGGCTGTCTAAGAAGGGGCTGGAACAACCATTTGGATTCACATCAGTTAGACACTATCGGGTCAATAGAGAGCTAGCTTCTTTCAGATACTCTTTATAGGCTCCCTTCACACATGGTCACATGTTACTTCTCTACACTGCGAACCTTCAGAGCCCTCTACAGGATCTCTTACTGTATACAGTTTAGATGTTGTAGTTGTTTTTTGGATTTCAAGCGAGCCTGGGTTCCTTCAAGCGAGCCTGCGTTTCTTATTTTACTCTCATGGATTGCTGTCTTGAGGGCTCGTATTTATCACTGCAATATCTTACACAAATGAGCCTATCATCTCACAATTATGAACGTTTTTTTTTCCACATGTCTACTGGTTATCCCACAGCTTTCAATTTAAGCGAAGCTGGTCAATGGGTTTTTGGTTTTTGATATGGTATGGATATCATAATGGACATCTGTCCACTATACTAGCTTTTCTATTTACTAGCTGTTTCTCATCCTGTTTTTAGAAAGCCTTTTGGCAAACCTGGATATTTCATATGTTTCGTCATTATCATGAGGCTCATACTATTTTTATAACCTGTCCTTGTTGGTGACATGGGGCTACTTATCTTTGTCTGGGATGGGGCACCTTTTTTCTCTGGATGGATGAACTAGGTGTACGATCTATTGACGAGAATATGTATAGTGGTTCATGGACTATTTTTTTCCTATAATATAATCAAAACAGTGTTTTTTCTCTTGTGAAAAAAAAAGGCTACCTCTCCTAGGCCTACCTCTCCATGAGTAAGCATCTGTCATAGTGTCTGACCCAAATATAAATCACTAGCACAATTATTTATTTATTTAGTAGTTGACCTGATTGTTTTAAATATAACCCATAATTCCCTAACTCTTTAAAATATAAATAGCGTCTTCCCAAGTAGTTAGCGTAGTGAAAGATTAAACTATCGTAGACTATGGCCATACTGGAGAAGTGAGCAATCCAATGAGGGCATACATTGGTGGAGAGTGGAATCTGGACACTTCTACTGGATTTCGTGAGGTAAGTGGAGAAGAAACTAGTACAGGAGGACCTGCAAGTTCCCATTATCAATTTGTTGAAAAACAAAATGCTTAAAAGGCCGCTGTCGGTGGTCATATTGTGAAATGATATTGCATATTTAGAGTAATATCGTTGCATTAGGCTTTGGAGCCTATATGTCGTAGCAGCGACATACCAATGTCAGCAGCAGCAGTATACGGAACCCCAAAACCAAAGTTCAAACCTAAATATTTTGTTGCACATAAAAACATTTAATGTACGGTTAAAACTAATACAACTCGGTATATTATATGTCCCACAAAATTTATGTTCTTTTATTTTAATAACAAATTTAATATTGTTATATAGTTTATATGTTATTTTATTACAACAAAATTTTCAAATAATTTTTTCTTCTATTTTTTTAACTTCTATTTCACTAGTTATACAACTCAAAAATCATATAATTAAGATTCATAAAATTAAAATTAAAATTTATAAAAGAAATCCAATCTCGTGGATTTTACAACAGATTTTAAAGATTCTGACCTTTATATTATTTTTGTATATAAAAATTCTTATACATTTTATTTTATTTGTTTTTTTGGATTATTTTCATGTATTCTAAGTAATTTTCACAAGAAGGGTATAGATAATATTCGTGCGTGTGAATCATGTAGACTTATCAGTAATCTTTATAACATCTTAAGGCTTTTATAAATATAATAAAAATAGTGCATGTTAAAATTATGGCTTCAAAAATTTGATTTACCGACTAGGTCTCTTGTGCTTATATTTTTTCAGACCTTTTTTATAAAAGTTAGTGTTTTTTACCAAATTTTGTTTTATATATAGGAATCTTTTATTAATTCAATTCCATTCAATTAGTTGATATTTATATTTATTTCATTTTCGTGTTTATATTTATATTTCTTTTCATTTTCGTGTTCATGTTTATATCTATCTTTTGTGTTTTCGATCATTCAATTCATTAATAATTTTTTATCATTACTATATATTGTGCGTGTTGTTAATAGCTTACATTTTCTCTAAGATTTGTGTTTTTTCTATGCATGTAGTTGAGTAGGTCAATGTAGTCGAAGTTCGACCTTGAAGTAGATTAGTGTAAAACTATCTCTCTCTTCAACCACGTACCTACCATGGGAACGAAGTATAAAAGGATTGTTAAGAAGGAGATCATATCAACTATCGATAGAGGAATGTGATAAATAAGTAACCATTTCATATATATCTTTTAGTTAATAACACTATTAGTGTAGGCACTTTCATTTCATATTCATTTTAGAGGCATAATGCTGGGCAAGTATAATTTAATTTTGATGTATTTTTGGTTGAAACAGAAATAGTTGCACAAGCTTTACAGAGATGGTTAGATATGTGAACAATCTTATTTCTTTGCTTATCACTTTTCTATGAACCAAAATAATATATTTAAAATTTTAAATTAATTTATATTATATTATTGTATTGCTTGTGTTTTTGGTAGAAAAATTAAATACTTTTAGGGTGGATAGAGAAATTGGTTTATGAGAGTAAGTTTAGTGCTAGGATCGTGCTTGGGAAATTGGGATCAGAAACTTTTTAAGGCCCATTTGAGGCCTTGAATGGTGTTTTTTGGGTATAGCTTTTCCATTTAAGTGATTCATCCCCTCGCACTATTCTACACTTGAAGACCTTTCCAAAAGTGTAAAAATATCATCGATCGGAGTTCTGACACAAACATTATTCCTGCAATAAGTTGACCTATCATGAGTCATTTTAGAGGCATGATGATTTTCAAAGTACTAATTAATTTTGATATATCCTTGTTTAAAAGAAAAATATATGCACAAGATTTAGAGAGATAGCTAGTGATCTACTAGAGGGTTATATCTTTGATTACCATATTTCTAAGAATAAGAATAATACATTCTCAGTGGGATTGTTTTAAGCACGCTTACCTTTTTCAATTTGGTTTCATTTATTGGTCCCTGCTGGTTGGACCACCAATGTATTTACCTTGGGGTTTTAAATGTACCTTCCAGTTGTCTTTCTTCTCCTCGTTTTCTAGCTCCTTGCAGGGTGTCTTTAGTGCTCTTTACTACTAGCCCTTTTCTCTGTTGAGATTTTGGATTCCAATATGAGGTGGAAATATCATCTCAAAGCCACATTATCTGTTGTTATGTTGGATCCCTTCTTTTCTATATCTGTCATTGTCTTATCCGGTACTCCAACACCTGCACAACAAGAATGTCCCCTCCTCACCTGAACCCGAGACTCTCATCAACATCACGATTGAGGTATAAAATTGGGCTCGGTTTAACCGGTTAAGTGATCTTTCTTGGGGAATCAGGTCTAAGAATCATTCCGAAATTGTTACAAAGGTTCCTGAGGTAGAATATAGTTGGGTATTTCCTCATAATAAAGATGGTGGTAAGAATAGTAAATCTGTGAACATTATTGACACTCTAATGCACTTGAATTTAAAAATTGAGTCCTTCTAAGGTATCAACGAAAAATGAAGTTACATGCCCTCCTTGGACATTGGAAATTCATCCATATGACAGGGGACCAGATTAACCAGTGGATGGAAGGTATTGGATCCTTAAGCTTAGCTACCACTCGAGGATCAGTATGATGCACAATGATTGGGTTTGTTTCTATTTTCTTTGTCACACAAATGTTGAGCTCCTCCTAGGTTTCCCTTGGGTAAAAGGAAGGGGCTTTCTTATTTTACAAGAATAAAAAGTTGATTTTAATCCTCTTAAGGAATATCCTTGTCAGAATATCGTTTAGGCTAAATTATTGGGACTCCCTCTCGAGCTATGGGACAACTCGGTGATATTTGACATTTCCAACTCCATCAGCAAGTTATATTTTTTAGATGAGGGGAACATCAGAGGGGGCCTATTGTCTTCTTTGGATTTATCATGGAGTTAATTCACTCACAGGTTGAATATCAACTATTGGGGGATTCCTTATAGGTGCTTGGTTTTCCATTCGACGAAAAATATTCTAGCAACCTGCCCGAACTGCTTTAAACCTGATCGTCAGACAACTTCTCGAGTTTGCACTCAATCTCATTTGGGAGAGATGTGCGATGGGATGGATGCTCTTTAACTACCAATTATTCTGCATAAGGTTCCATGTACCTTAGATCCTCCATCTACTTTATTTTTTTCCCCACATATTGTAATATCCCAAATGGGATTTTTAACTAAAATTGCAAAAAATAACTTAACCCCACATTATGCCGTAAAATCAACATTTACTTAACAGAAGATTTCCATGTAAAATAAAAACATATACACCACTGTAATCCATTGAAAATTGAATAGGAAGAATCTCAAAATTTTATTATAAATGGAAAACTAGGGTTACATGCATATCTAACCCAAAATAGTTGAGATGGAAACTGGCCACCAATATGAGCTGTTGCACTGCGTTGGCCTCCAAAAATGAACAAATGCACTCTCCCACCAACAACAGCTGCCACTGAATCCGCTGAAGCACTAATTGAAGATATGAATGATCCTCACTCCAATATCTCTGAAGCTCTGCGAAACTCTTGAATGAAGTCTCCTCAACAGAGTTGGGTTTTCGTCCAACACTCACAAATCACTCGAGGGTTTCCGTCTTGGTGCTACCAATGGAATAGAGAACCATGTTCTCAAACCTCTCACACATGAAAATGATCAAATCCAAGATATCCCTCAATGGTCTCCTCCTTTTTTATAGGTCTCATGGATCATATCCTGGAAGAAGAATCCAATGCAGTGGCACCTGTATACAGAATAAGTCTGTTGTGAGGTCACCAGTCCATACTCAACTCGTGTTGCCTCGTCCCATCTTCCGATGAGATATGCCTCTAGGAAAAGGCCCCTCTCTCTATAAAAGGACAAAGTGGGCAAGGTATGTTGCAAGCCCCATCTATGTACTCTTGGAGAGTGCTGCTCCCTGAAAGTACTACAACTTTGATGACTGCATGTGCATCTATCTGCACCTCATCATTGGTTCTACCCAAATATGGATGCTCTACCATATCCAACAAATCCTCCCTCTCCTGATCAAGAATGTCAGACTCCTACTATCTACTAGCCTCCTACAAAACTATCCCATCAACCTCCAACATCTCATGAGGATAAGTATATGCAACTACTACCACCTTACTAGATGCTCGTACATCTGTCTACTCCTCACCAATGGTTGAACGTAAAGGTAGTCGTAGATCCGTCACAGACTCAATGTGAACCTCCATCTGGCTCTCCCACAAATGACTATCATGCATGATGCGCATAGCCTCTCCCTCAGCTAACTCATGCTCTACCGTGGGCCTTTCCCATTGAATCATCACAAGTGACTCCTCATCCAAGATATCCCCCATAGAGTCCCATGATTTCTTACCCTGCACACTATAATACAACTCCGACCTACTGTCATCAACTCCATATGACTGCGCACGCTCCCTAAAAGCATCCTCATATGACCCCATGGACTCATCTTGACATGAAGAAGGAATGTCCTCCTGCTCTACCTCTTCCACTTCATCTGCATCTCTCAAGCATGAGCGGTCAAGTCCCCAAGGTTCTTTGTAGATGAAGCAGTCCCTTCCTCCTCAACTCCTTCTTGTTGCCTGATCCTCCAAACTGGAGAAACTCCTCCCTGGTCAACTGTCTTCTGAATAGCTCAACGTTCCGCTCAACTGGCCCTTGGGCTAGCTCATAAGCAGCAGGTGAGACCAACTTCTCTCTCCTCCAAATGCTCAGTGACCTATTCTGCAACTCTCGACAAATGGCATCATAGTCTCTCATACATGACGACAAGATGGACTACATGTGTGCTATGATTGTGTTAGAATGATGTCTCTTAATGCGGAAGAAGAAATGGAACATTTTCATAATTAAGCCATAACACTCAAGATCAAATATGATGTCATACATTCTGAATGTGGCCATACCTTGTAAAACCTCAAGCTTCTTCCCAAAGGTGGAGCCTACACTATTGTCCAAATCATGAAAATTCCCCACTATTAACTTGAAAACTTCCCTCATAACATCATCATTGAAAGGAGCTATAGGTGCGGTCAACCTCATAATGTTACTGTGGTATGATGAAACTGGAAGTCTAAACCCCTCACAAGGTTCTTCTAAGAACTTGGGTTGTATAAGAGCAAGCATAATAGGTTTTAGGGTCCAAATCAGTTTCTTCCCTTCTAACTGGCTTACTTTGGAAATAAGTTCATTAATTTCATCAATTTTGGAAAGAACTCTCCATGTGATTTTCATGTGGTTAAAATCTGTTCCAAGTGAAAATAATTTGTGGCCTATCTCCTGCCCCTTCTACACATCCTTTGACTGTTCTCTCTGAAGAATGGCATAGATCCCTCTTGAAAGAGGTCTGTTGTTTTGTTTAGTTTCTGGGTGTGTATCATGGTTCACTGGGGTGTTGTTGTGTTGGTTTAAGAGGTGTTTTAAAAATCCCATCATTCAACACTATACAATTTGTCCTCAACAAAATTTCTAAGTTATATGGAATCTGCCTTTGATGAAATTTTTCAAACAGTTTAAGTGCATAACGAGGTAGGTAAAACTCAGTTATAATGCTTCTATGTTTTTAGGAGAAATATTAAAACCATACATTACTCTACATAAAAGAGAAATAATAGTGACAATGAAAAAAGATGAACCTGGTATATGTGTAGAAGTAACGCTACCACAAGAATATATAGCATGGTCCACATGAAGTGATATTCCAACACTGTTATGAGTCAATACCCATCCAGTCCAACAAGACATAACAGGTTCGACATTTGCAAAGAATTGCTCCACAAGCTGATAATTTATAAAATAATCGGTCCAGGACAGGATATAGTATAAATTCTCGGACACAACCCAACAATACTTGTCTTGGGGATGCCTTGCAACCAATTCATTCTCCCCGAAAATGCTTGATTCTACTATAGGTATTTTTGTTGTCTCACATCAGAAATAATGTAAATTTATGCCTTGTATAAAAATTACAGTCGACTTTTTCATCCTCCAGGAGTGGGTTCATTTATCAGGCATATACGTTCTTCCTCCCATACTTAATCTTGGACATTAAAATTATGAGTAGGTTTCTCTTCCCCAGCAATCTAGGCTTGGTATCGACTGTTATGAGAATGTTGGGAGATGCACAACATGGAGAAGGAGCTCTAGCTCCGTCAAGCTATAATGGAATGGCATAGGCCGTTCAAGCGTCCTTTAGGGAATTTACATATGCAGAGAGAAATTCTGCCAGTGCTCCGAATTAATTGATGAATTTGGCTTCTCAACCATACGATGTTGAAGGTGGACCTGTCCAGCAAACAAAGGAAATAGGGCATATAGCCCACAAGCCTGGAAACACAACTTGCACACCCCAAATCGACCTTCAATGGGAGTATATACACTCAACCCAATGCATATATCAACGATTGAATTGATCATTTTCTCTGCAAATATTTACGCCCTCGACTTCGGCCTACAATGCTCATAATGTACACATAATCCAGACCCATGGACTTTCACACACCGTCAGTGTTGAGATTTTCTGTTTTGAATAGAATAGGAAAAATCTCAGTAGGTGACAAAAATTAGGAAATTGTTGCTAGATTAACTCCAGTTTGTTGGGAGGGAGTTAATGCTAGCTAAATTTGATTTGAGAGCTATTAGATTCTCCTGCTATATAACAGATAGCCATACAGATGTTTTGGAGAGAGTGTGTGTGAGAATTGTAATCTCCTGTTTGAATTAATAAGATTGCCAATGCCCTGTTGTGTGGACGTAGCCCAGGAGGTTTGGGCGAACCACGGTAAAATTACTGTGTCTTTATGTGCTAGATTGAATTGCTGTGTGTTAATTGTTTACTGAATTCCGCTGTGTTTATTCCAACAACTGGTATCGGAGCAAGTTGGAGGCTCGCGTAGCGGAGGATTGGCATTCTCTGGTTGAGCGTTGCTTGGTGAGGCAGTGATTTTCAAGAGCCGTGAGCTTGGCGGTGCTGCGCATGCTTTCGGGACTCTGGAGCGATTTCTTTGCAGCACTGGTGTGAGTTACAGCCGTAAACTGGTGTGCGGTGGCATTGCTGTTGAAATCTGGCTCTCGGTGGAGCGCAAAGGCGTGTTGCGTATTGCTGGAGGTGTTGCGCACTGTCCAAACCTGTGCGTGGAGCCTATGTGGAAGAAGGTACAGACGTCCACTGATATTTGTGTAAGGTCGATTTGAAGTTTTTTCTTTAAATGCCGTTATGAAATATCTGGGAAAGCAAAGTCGATGCTGTTATGAAATATCGATGAAAGGAAGGTCGATGAGTGAAACACAGTGATTTAAATTTTTTGGTTAAAAAGTCAAATGGTATGCCATTCAAAATCGATATTTAAAAGTTTTAAAAAGGCATTATATATTTAAAATCGATATATTTAAAAGTTTTTAAATGCTGTTATGTATTGAAAATCGATGGTATAAAGTGAAAGGCATATGGTAAATCACTTTGAGTGATAGCATTTTTTTTTTTTGAAAATCGATTTTATTTGGGTGGAACTTTATTTATATTATAAGGTGAAGGGTGGCCCATTATAAAGCACTTTGTAATTTGAATATTAAATTACCATTTGCATATGGTAAAAGAGTAAAGTTTTTTATGAAGTCCTTTAATAAGGAGGCATTTCATTGAAAGGGCAATTTTTTTTTTTAAAGGCATTTTTTTAATTAAAAGGGCATTATTTATTCGAAAAATTGGTTCTGGAGATTACTGTGTTTTTTGCTAAAACAAGATGGCGAAAACTCAAAATGCCCGGTTTGAAATTGAGAAATTCAATGGCAAGACATTTTTTAAAGCTATACGGAGGTAAGGGATACATGATATCTTGGTTAAGCAAGGCAAAAGCGTTGACAGGGAGGAATAAAGGCCTTCACCATGACGGAGGATGGACGGGTTGATTTGGATGACGAGCCTACGAGCGCAGTTGACATGCAGCGGATGACGTTATTAACCTTGTGTATAGGAAGAAAGACACATGACTTGGTGGATCAAGCTCGAGAAGCTCTACATGACGAAGTCCTTGACAAATCGGATTCTCCTGAAGCGGCAGCTGTAC